>QANT01006469.1:79050-134831 GCA_003254885.1 Purshia tridentata
CCCCCCCCCCCCCTCTCCCTCTTTTTTCCGATGACGGCCTTTATAGTATAAATATCAGTCCCATTTTAATTTTAAGGAAGAGCACTCATCAGCTGCCTTATTTTTCCTACAAACGGTTGAAACTAAACTACCAATTAAATTGTGCATCAGAAATATTACAGGTTGATGTGATTTTAGAAGATTGTATATTTGGTTTTTTATTTTGCTTTATTCATGTTTATATATATATGCAATTCAAAAATATAAGATATTTGTATAAATGTTATTTTTATACAGTGTTAAATCTATATACTAATCTACAACCAATCGTGCACAAATATTACACACACTGCCCTATAATTAAATGCATGGAAAATGAAAAAGCGATGCTTTAAATTCGCTATATTTATTAAATTTTTACATTACTTTAGCCTTTTGTATTTGGCGTTGACCGATCCATTGCATGAACTCTTGATCTCCCTGCGAACCCGATCGGCAAGTCACTCCAGGTCCGATAGTACCGACGACGATCCGAATCCGAGTACACTTGACATGTTAATTGAGATGTACTGGTAAAGTTTTCCCTGGTCGCAGCAGAAAGAGAGTGCAAGCAAGTAGGATATCATCATATCAGGGAAGTGTCGCGAAGCCTTGAGAGTGTTGATCCATAAGAAAAAAAGAAGATGTTATAGAAGTAGTACAACGTCTGATTAAACGGTCAGAAAAATGGTAGTAATAAATTATAAATAAATAAAAATGTTAGATATTAATGAAAAATTGAAATACTATGGTGCAACTTATAAATCATATATTTATATATCCACATTCCAGATAAGGCAAACAAAACAAACCAACAATGCAAGGATCAGCAATGAGGTATTATGATAGGGCTCTTATATATTAAATATAGAGTGTTTTATCTAATTTCTTAGCATCTTTGTTTAACTGTGATGAAGATGCGAATCCGTGATCTTCAATATGTTTATAGCCTCAGTAATGATTTGCAGACACAGATTTTGTTTTGTTTTTGTTATATTGGAAGGAACGGCATCCGTGTCTTAATTTGAAACATTCAGCTACATGCCGAGATTCCAATTGTTAATTAATTTCCGATGGTTCTGATTAATTGATCACTAACTGTTAAAATTAATCAAATTGAAACAACTCATTTGAAAATGAAACTGTTATTAATTAATTTACGGATACCATTAAATAATCCGTTGATTCAGTAGCTAGCAGTGTTCAACTTATGAATCAGTACTATATACCCCTGAAATTTTATTATTATTTGTAGCAATTATTTGTGGCGTTATGCATGTTTATATATAGGTACGTACGTAGGACCATGTATTGTTCCAAACACCAAGAGGCAGACAAGAAGAAGAAACCATAAGGACTTCTTTTTTCTCGATTGCGCCAACGCATATTCCCACATATTCCTTTGTTGTATTGTTTTCATAAAATTTATAATAGAAAGTTGCTGAAGATATAGCTTATAACTACTAACTAGTACCAACTGCTTTTAAGTGCAATAACATAACACACGTGCATGCAAAATTGCAAATGGTGCAAGCCCAACACCAAGAAGTCATGCAGAATATGGAAGAGAAGAAGAAGGAAGTAATAATCGAGGACGAGAAAGAGGCGATACCCAAAACTCTGGGATTTGGTAAGCTGCTTAGCTATGCAGACGCACTGGATTGGACTATGATGGCATTGGGGACCTTGGGTTCTATTGTTCATGGTATGGCTTTTCCTGTTGGATATCTATTGCTTGGCAAAGCACTCAATGCGTTTGGGAACAATATCACTGACACTGATGCCATGGTTCAAGCCCTCAACAAGGTATAAAAATATTGAATTTTCCAATTTGCAAGACCATAAAATTAACTTTGTGAGGTATAAGATTTGGCTTCACAAACACTTCTCATGGTTACTTGTTCTTGTTTGTTCAGGTTATTCCGTTTGTGTGGTACATGGCCTTTGCCACATTTCCAGCTGGGATCCTTGGTATATTTTCTTAACTATATATATATGCTAAAACTAATATTCTAGGGGTGACAATCACTAAATTCAGAATCTCTAGGATTCCTTGAATCTCCAATATATAGTATCACTGTGAGAGTAGTAAAAATGTAATAGGTAGTAACTACTTATCCTGGTTGCCTTTTTGGAGTTTGCAGAAGTTGGATGCTGGATGTATACAAGTGAAAGACAAGTGGCACGTCTAAGATTAGCATATCTAAGAGCAGTGCTTGGCCAGGAGATTGGGGCTTTTGATACAGATTTAACAAGTGGAACAATCATGAGTGGAATTAGTAACCACATGAGTATCATACAAGATGCAATTGGAGAGAAGGTAATGTGCATGCTAGACTTGCTCCTATATAATTGATCCAAACTCATGAACAGCTTTAATTAATTAATTAATGACAAATTAAATTCATGACAATCAATCATGTACAGTTGGGCCATTTTCTGTCAAGCTTTGCAACTTTCTTTTCTGGAATTTTGATTGCTGCCATATGCTGTTGGGAAGTGGCACTGCTTACCTTGTTGGTTGTTCCGCTGATTCTTCTAATTGGAGCCACTTACACAAAGAAAATGAACACCATCTCAGCTGGTAGAGTGCTTTTCCAATCAGAAGCTACATCTATGGTAGAACAGGTAACAATTTTTAAAACCCATCTCACAACTTGAGCCAAAGAACATAAAGATATATAAACTAATTCATGATGATCAATTTCCTGCATCACAGACAATTTCTCAAATCAAAACAGTGTATTCATTTGTTGGAGAAAACTCTGCAATCCAGTCATTCTCAGAGTGCATGGCCAAACAGTATCTACTAAGCAAAGGAGAGGCTCTAATAAAGGGAATTGGAACAGGAATGTTTCAATCCGTGACCTTCATTTCTTGGGCTGTCATCATATGGGTTGGTGCTGTTGTAGTCACTGCCAAGAGGGCAACTGGAGGAGATATTCTAGCTGCTGTGATGAGCATTCTCTTTGGAGCCATGTACGGAATTGTAGTAGCAGTACCATTTTAAATACTTACAACAAATTAATCCCATGCATGATTGGTAGCATGCAAATTCCTAATTAATAACCTCATGACTTGGATCGTCTGAATTTCAGATCACTCACTTATGCTGCACCAGACATGCAAATCTTCAATCAGGCAAAGGCTGCAGGAACTGAAGTCTTTAAAGTGATCCATAGAAAGCCAGCAATAAGCTATGATTCACCAGGGAAGGAACTTGATGAGATTTATGGAAACATTGACATACATGATGTACACTTTTCATATCCTTCCCGGCCGGACAGAGCCATCATTCAAGGGTTTTCACTGTCAATTCCAGCAGGAGAGACGATAGCCTTTGTGGGTAGCAGTGGGTGTGGAAAGAGTACTATCATCTCCCTAGTAGCAAGATTCTATGATCCCTCAAAAGGTCTTACCTCCCTCCTTAATTTTCAACTCATCAACTCAAAATTTATAGAAATGGTTGCTAATTATTAACACTGATCAATAAGTGCAAACCTGGCCTTCAGGGGAAATTCTTATTGACAAGCACAACATAAAGGATCTTGATTTGAAGTTCCTGAGGAAAAACATTGGAGCAGTTTCCCAAGAACCATCACTGTTTGCAGGCACCATCACTGATAATTTGAAAGTGGGTAAGATGGATGCAGAAGATGCAGAGATACAGAAAGCAGCAGTGATGGCAAATGCACACTCTTTCGTATCCCAACTTCCAGATCAGTACAAAACAGAGGTCAGTTAATCATACCTTTTACGTTACACAATATGGATTGTGGAGATGTTGTTAACACAGTCTTCATTATTTGCATATGACACAACGCATAGTAAACTGAAACTGAATCCAATAACACCAAGTTTCTGTCGTTTAGTATGTCTCTCAACCATGCTTACATGATCTTTTATGTCGTTTCTTGTAGCTATACATGTCGGCCCTGACCCGAATACCAAAACATGTTTTCGTGTTGTTGTGTACACCCAAACAACAACTGCGAAAGAACCTTATGTTTTTGCTATGTACGATACCATATTTATAGTATACAATGGGATATGTGGATGACAATTCAGAGGAAAGGCAGTTGAAATTTTAAATTTTTTATTTTAAATTTCGGGAAGGCAAAGTAAAAAACTATTAATACATACATATTATGATAATTTGTATACTGGGTGAAATGGAGTACAGGTGGGACAAAGGGGAGTCCAGTTATCAGGAGGACAAAAGCAGAGAATTGCCATAGCAAGAGCCATTCTCAAAAATCCTCCAATTCTTCTGTTTGACGAGGCAACAAGTGCCCTTGATTCTGAGTCAGAGAAGGCTGTTCAAGACGCCCTTGACAAGGCTATGCAGGGAAGGACAGTCATCTTGATCGCACACAGACTGTCAACTATTATTAATGCAGATATGATTGCTGTTGTAGAAAATGGACAGGTTACAGAAACAGGAACCCACCGTAGCTTGCTTGACAGCAGCAAATTCTACAATAACTTATTTTGCATGCAGAATCTCAACCCAGTTCGTGAGTCAAGGTCAATTCACACTTCAAATCACCATTTCTTACACATGTAATCTGCATAGACATAAAGAATATCTAACCAGAATACAATGTTGACTGAGTAACAGAGAAACTAGTGCCTCTGAAGAACGTGCAAGCACCCACCAAGAGATTTCACCTGAAGAGATAGAACAAGCCCAGGAACCTAGGGAGCCCGCACGGTATCTTAATGAGCCTCCCAAGCAAGAAGAACTGGAAAGAAGAAAAGGAGCTATATTCTTCAGAATCTGGTTTGACTTGAAAAAGAGAGAACTCGCAAAGATTGCTCTTGGTTCCTTCGCAGCAGCTTTCTCTGGCATATCAAAGCCTGTTTTTGGGTTTTACATTATAAAAATAGGAGTAGCATACTACAAGAAAGATGCTAAGAGGGAGGTCGGAATGTATTCAATCCTCTTCTCTTTCATAGGATTTCTTTCATTGTTCTCTCACACCTTGCAGCATTACTTCTTTGGAATTGTTGGAGAGAAGGCCATGGCAAACCTGAGACACGCTCTCTATTCAGGTATTACATAGTATTATACTACCGTCAGAATCACCTCATGTCTTCCATTTCACTTAATGGAATCTTTCTGCATTAAGAAGGTATTAACAAACTGAAAGTCAGAACTAATTCATTAAAATCTTGCAGGTGTACTACGCAATGAAATTGCATGGTTTGAGAAACCTGAGAACGGCATTGGTTCGCTTACTTCACGGATCATCAACAAGACCTCAATGGTTAAAACCATCATTACTGATCGTATGTCTGTTATTGTTCAGTGCATCTCCTCCATACTGATTGCAACAACTGTCAGCATGGTTGTTGACTGGAGAATGGGTTTGGTAGCTTGGGCTGTCATGCCTTGCCACTTCATTGGTGGTCTGATTCAAGCCAAGTCTGCCAAAGGATTTTCAGGTGACTCAGCTGCTGCACATTCGGAACTTGTTACTCTTGCTTCTGAGTCTGCAGCCAACATAAGAACCATTGCGTCTTTTTGTCATGAAGATCATATACTCAGTAAAGCCAGAATATCTCTGGAAAACCCCAAGAAGAAGAGCAGAAGAGAGAGTATTAAGTACGGCATAATTCAAGGTGTTTCCCTCTGCTTATGGAACATCGCACATGCTGTTGCATTGTGGTACACAACAGTTTTGGTTGATCGAAAGCAATCAAGTTTTGAAGATGGCATAAGATCATACCAGATTTTCTCTCTCACAGTACCTTCAATCACAGAATTATGGACATTGATTCCGACTGTCATCTCTGCCATCAGTGTGCTAACTCCAGCATTCCAGACCCTTGACCGCCAAACAGAAATAGAACCGGCTACACCAGAAAATACAAATCTTGAGAAAATCAAAGGGAACATCGAATTTCAGAGGGTCAAGTTTAATTACCCTTTAAGACCAGAAGTAACAGTCCTGAACAACTTCAGTTTACAAATTGAAGCTGGAACAAAGGTGGCTCTTGTTGGCCCTAGTGGCGCTGGAAAATCTTCCGTTTTGGCCCTTCTGCTCAGATTTTATGATCCTATGGAAGGAAAAATATTCATTGATAGAAAGGAGATAAGGGAGTATAATTTGAGATGGTTGAGAACACAAATAGGGTTAGTGCAACAAGAGCCTCTTCTTTTTAGCTCCTCAATCAGAGCCAATATCTGCTATGGGATCGACAATGCTTCTGAAACTGAGATTGTGGAGGTGTCCAAGGAAGCAAACATAGATGAATTTATAAGTACTTTGCCTGATGGATATGAAACAGTTGTTGGGGAAAAGGGCTGCCAACTTTCAGGAGGACAAAAGCAAAGAATAGCCATAGCAAGAACACTGCTAAAGAGGCCTGCAATTTTGCTCCTGGATGAAGCAACAAGTGCTCTTGATGCTGAATCTGAGCAATCTTTAGTGAACGCACTGGAAGCAATAAATTTGAAAAAAAATGGTGGCCTACTGTCGAAAGCCACACAAATTACAGTTGCACATCGGCTTTCCACAGTAATAAACTCAGATACCATTGTCGTCATGGATAAAGGTGAAATCGTGGAGATGGGTTCCCACTCAGCCCTAATAACAACATCTGAGGGAGTTTATTCAAGATTATATCAATTACAGAGCTTGATGGAAGAGTAACATACTACATGTAGTTGTCTTCGAGACGTGCATACAAAGGTACTAAAAAGAGCGTTAGGACTATATACTTCCTTCCTTGGGAGCTTAAACTAACGGTTGTAGTAATATTGTCATTAGAATAGAGGTTGGACGAGGTTTAGTGACACAATAAAATGTTGAATAGAGAAGCATAGAAGTTGCAATATATTATCCTATTATTGATAAATGAATAAATTTGTTCCCAAGGGGTGATGCCAAGTAGCTTTTAGGTACGATGCCAAGTAGCTTTTAGGTACGATGCCAAGTAGCTTTTAGGTACAATGTAAGTATACAAGAGAATACACTCGCATCCAAAGTAACTCATGGGGAGGGTCTGGGAGGAGGCACACATGAAAACAACAAAACCTAAGATAATATTACACTAGGAAGTAGTCATTGCCTCCATCAACATAAATAAAGAATACACGCGTGTGCCCTTGAGCTTCAGCCGACTTTACTCCTTGCCCTCAAAAGTATGTTTACCCCAGAAAGCAAGCATAAGGCAGTCACTTTCTGTGCTGCCAGATTGTGTCTCCAGCCAAATCTTCCAGGCAGCCAAAAAGAAAATCAAACTGATCATGTCATTATGAGGTGATGAAGCATCACAGCTCCTTAGCAGCTGAAGAGTAAAAAGAGGTGATTCCCTGACTCCATTAGCAGTAGCACATTTCCTCAAAATCAACCCACATCAGATCAAAATTTAAAACATGCAGCCTTCTGCTAGAGCTTCAGAAATCCAATTTTCTTTAAGGAAGAAGCCTTCAAACTGTTAATTTCAATTCATTCTGTTTTACTATTCGTTAATTCCAAACATAGATCTTTCCCTGTCCTGTCAACACTCACTGCATAAAAGAGAACAATAATATAGCCACTTGTCCCAGTTTCCAGTCATAATGGTTTGTCTAGATCTTAGATATGCTTCTACCCGGATCACAAATGTTCAACAGTTCCCTTTAGAAATCAAGAAAAACACTCTCTATTGTCTTGAGCAACTCGACTTCATCCCCACTTGCGATTCCAGGATCAATATAACACAACTGAAACAAAACCATCACATCAAGCCCAGTCCTAAAGAGTAATAAAACTGAAGGCAAATGTTATATTTAATTAATCATTACCTGGTACTGTGGCTTTCTCAGTGTGTGAACGCCTCTTTTTATAAGCTTCTGCCATCCTACCTTTTCCTTTAGCGATTTTTCCAGATCTGCCGTTTTCTGTAATTTGTTGCACAAGAGTGAAAAACCAATTATCTTATGTTCAATAATGAGCAGGGTCCACAAATTCATTAGTATAGGCAGAAAATTACATGGCCAGGGTCCAAAATTAAGAGACTGTGCTGCTGCATTCCATTATGTTGATGTCTGACTTGAATTCCAACAATGGTTCTCGAATGTCCATCATGTTGGAAGTACAAGGGTCTGCTCACAGAACCTCACTACAAATTAGAACACAATATAAAACAGTCTTTTGTATATTAACAAAAAGTTCAAAACAAAATACTTCTATGCATTTTTGCACTCTTGGCACTATAGCTACTAGTTGAGATAGAAACTTGCGTTTTGTCACTGATGATGACCCGATGATTGCCAGATTTGGTATTATTATCAGAAAAGTAATTCCAGATCCAATCAATGAGAACCTGATGACCCTTGCTTTTCCTTGTAAACTTATCTCCCAAATGATCATTACTTACTCTACTCAAAGAGTCACCAAGATGGACAGTAGAACATCCAGACTTTTCATGCCCACTGGAACCTACTTGGTTAAAATCATGATTCCTTCCCAACAGATATCTATCCATCGGCCCACAAACCTGAATTTCTTTCCTTTTTCTGCCATTATGTATTCTCTTTACCTCTTCCCCATGACTTGAGCCAGGAAGAGAAAGATAAAGAGATTCAAGTTCCTTGGGACCAAAATCTACTATCCTTGCCCGAAGCCCAAAAGAACGGAAAAGGGCAGCACATTCAGTAGTTCCAATCTTTTTGGCTGAGCCATAAATTTTGTTAGCAAAATGATCAGAGCCAAGTACATCAAATCCCTTTTCCCAAGCAATCTCAAGCCATCTTTGGAGCGACGGGATATCAGGGACAAATCCCGAACCACCAAACAAAACCTCCCGAGCTTCTTGCCTTTGCATAAGCAAGTGGGAGCCAAGCATTTGGATGTTACGCCACCCACAACCCCACCCAACATCCTCAGACCGAATGCTCTGAAAATGATCAATATAACCTGACAAAATAGTGGTTGTATTTCCAGGTTCTAACTCCAAACAGTCTCTCAGAAATGCCATCAAACCACCTTCAATTTTGTGGAAAGTGGTCCTAGTCTGTAAAGCAACCAAGCAAGAGATACTTTCCTCCATGCTACATTGTCCATCATTTCTGGCAAATGGCAAGTCACTGATTGCTCGACTGTTCTGCAAGCGTATCAGTGAAGACATTCAGAAGTCAGTACACTATGATTGGTTCCAGTTTAAAAGGGAAAACAGAAGAAAACAAAGTTGTTTTTGTCCACCCATTTTATTAACATATACATTCGATATTCCCAACGAAAAGAAACATAAATCAGTTTCATGCTAAGAAAGAGCCCAGATATCAAATGTGTAATATTGTTTTCTTAATGCTTTGAATAGGCAAGGAGTTATAAAAGAAAACAAATGGAGAAAGTAAAGAGTACCATAGATGGAGGTGAAGAAGTGGCAAGAGCAAGTTGTTGGGCAAATTCCAAGTCCCTTGCGAGTTGCTCGTCATCAACCTCAAAGTGACTGTTGGCATGCCTGCAATTCAAATTCATTTCTTTAAAAAGAAAAAGAAAAAGAAAACGCAAAGGCTTGCATTCAGCATTCTATAAGGTACATATCATACCGTTCAAGTTCTGAGGATGGAACTGTCAGATGACAAAAGGGGCAAGACGAAGAATCCATGTCACTTGTAAGCTATAGCTATCATACACAATTTGACAACTTAATATGATTTTAGCCAAACAGCGAGAGGAGGAAGAAGAAGAAGAAGAAGAAGAAGAAATCCAAACTCGCTCTCCTTGTTTGAGTTGCGTATGAACTGGACGTTCCTCTTTCGGTCTTTCCCTTCGGACCGAACCCGAATCCGCTAAATGATTGGACTTGGGATTTGGGCCCTGGACGGTTTATGGGCCGACTCTAGCCTTAAAACTGTTACAAATGCATCGGGATTTGGGATTCGGCCCATAGTTCTTTAATAAGGATTGCTTTATTTAAAAAAGAATTAATCTCATTAATATTTAGTATTTCCCAATTAACCAATGCATAAGGAGGAATTGATCATTAAGAAAAAATAAGAAAAATAAAATACGTATCAAATTGTTATTGACTAATAAAAAGAAATAACACTGGGAGAAGCCAAACATTTTTATTCCCAATCTTCCCCTATTAGGTTACCAAGTTCCACTTCTGTTGGAGATGAAATTTGGATTTTGGATAGATATTATTGATTCTAAATTTGTTCTCAAAATTTTTCTTTCTTAATTATTTATAACAAATTGTTATCAGCTACAATCATGCCATTTTGCTTCATTGTGAGAGAGAGAGAGAGAGAGAGAGAGAGAGTGAAGATCCACTAAACTGATTTAGTGATAGTAACTAGTTTTCAGTCATGATATATACAATCTGTTATTCCTCCATTCGGGGCAATCAGAGGAAAATGTATGTTATTTTTCAAGCTTCCCTCTCACACAAGAAATCACCCACCAATGACCAAAGCTCTGCAGGATTATTATGCTTCTTCTTTGGCCAGCACCCTCATTCCACTCTTAGAGAGTAGAAGGTCTTTCATCTCTCTGTAACTTCTGAGCTCCTCCAGTGCATCAGATGTCCTTTGAGGCATAAAGAAACCAGAAGCTGTAGCAACTCCTCCACCATGTTCAGTCTTCACAGATTGGGATGAGTAACAACTTGAATCCTGGCGCAGAGGTGGAGCTGTCCTCAGCATCTGAACAAGAACGCCAACAGCAGCATCTTGAGATTTTCTACCCAGTGGCAATGACTGTGATGTAAACTCTGAAGCTTTTTTGCCATCAAGATTTTGACTGGTCACCCAAAATATAAATTAGAGAGAAACATAAGAAAGATACTGCAGGTAAGCTTGCATATTGCACAACAAGAAACATACTAAATGCAAATTCAGATCTAGGGTATAAGATAAGGCTGGAAACAGTCACAAGCACAGTGAACAATGCCTGACAAAAAGTAAATAACCCAGCAAATATAGCAAACATATTCTTCCCCTTCGTCCATTTCTATATACTACATCAGTTTAATATATTGAAAAGGGATTGTAGCAGCATGCATAACTTCTCCATGCATACAAAAGCAGAATACCTAGGCAACTGTCTGCACGCACTAGGAACAGAATACCTAGGCAACTGACTGCCAGCACTAATAATGTGACAAATTTGTTGAATATCATAGGTTCATTATGTTGAATACCATAGGAATGTTATGATGCAAATGCACGTATTGTAGTCTAAATCATCCTCAACTTGAACACAGAATATAGACCCCCAAGCACAGATGCCTCTAGCAACTGATGGTCGAACCTGACCCAACCATGTTTTGTTTTTTACTGCTTCTTTTCTCCTTCATAAAATGCAAGGTTTTCAAACTGCATTAATATTTGGCTAAGTTTTCACCCACTAACCAAGCAATTCAAGAAGGCTGGAAAACGATAACCTTATTGCACGAAACACTCAAGGCATGCAGAAAAGTAGCCAAAACAATTATGAAGAAGAGGACAACAACTTCAATTAAATAATACCATCACTTTATACAAATTTCCTTAGGCTAAAGATGGTCTACGACTACATAAATAAATATAACCCATAAAGTTTAATTTAAGTACCTGGTTTGAAAATCTGACGTATCAACATCATCAACATCGAACGGACATGAGAACTCACAATCGTCCAAATCATCCTGGAAAGATAATCTACTGGAGCTTCTAGAAAATCCAACACGTGGTGAGCCACTAGAGGACAACAATCCTGAGAACCGCCCTGAATCTTCTTTACTGTCTTTCATCACCTATGAAACAAAAAAGAACTTGTCTTACTACCAAGAACACAGGCTATAAATGGAGCAAACAAGTTGCTAAATCAGAAAACAGGGACTACCTTCTGACCAACATTATAATTTGACATTCCAGGGTGCATTTCTCCGGCCCTTGAAGCCTCTAATTTTCTAAAGGCCCTGATTCCAGATGGAGACTCCTGCAAGGAATGATCATTCCTTGTGCTTCTCGGGGATAAAGGAGGAAGAGAATTTCTACTTGGGTCAGAAAAATTGGGAGAAAGGTATCTAGAGCTTCTACCCCCCATTGGTAGAGGGATGCTTACAGGGGCAGTTTCTGAACGAATTCGAGTTTGCATGGGATTGAAATTACCACTAGACAAGTATGTTGGGGGAGATGGGGATGGAGATGGTGAAAATGGAGGCGAAAGCTGATACTCATCGTAACTAGGAGTCTTTTGATAACTTTGAAGTCTATAGTTTTGAAATCTGTTATCAATAGGAGGAGATCCAACATCATGTGACATAAGAGGTGCACGATATGCAGGTGGAGATCCAACTAGGGGTTTATACTGCACAAGAGGAGGTCTGTGAAAGCCGCTTGTCCAGCTGTGTGGGTGTTGAAATGGTGCAGTAGATGGAGGTTGTATTCCTCCCAATGGAAAGGAAGTTGAACGAACACTCTTCACTGATGAGGGAAGATACCTCAGGGGGTCAGTGGCTGGACTACCAACATAATCTGTGATTATCTTTGGTGGCATTGGTGTTGAAGGCTGAAGATTGAAATCAGACAGCGTTTTACGGTAAGTAACAGATAACGAAAGGCGGCCAGGATTGGCCTCTACAGGAGCAAAACTGTACTCCTCCATCATTTCCTCCTCTCCCCTTGAGAATGGATCTCTAAGTGAAGACACCTTGTAAATAATATCAAAATTATAAGTCTGACTAGATGTACTTAGCTGTCTAAAGATCCTATAAGCTGGAAGAAGCCTCATATATGAATAAAGAGCACGTAAAAGTAAGATTGACTTCTTGTATGTCTTCTTGTAAGAGGCTGAAGTGTCACCAGTTTGAGGAGCCAGAAACCGTGGAGTTTCATACTGAACAACCCACCTCTCTATAATTGTCTCAACAGATGTCCCCACCACCGTATACAGATTGTCAACAGATGAAGAATTAGGTCCTCCATGAACAAGTATTATGTCAATTATCATCGGATCCATTACATTTCTGTGCCAAAAATTCAAATTTTCAAGAGCTGCAGGGCGGTCCCCCAATATTAAGTTGAACCATTTGTCACTCTTTTTCACTCGAGTAACGGATGACAGGTCACCACTGCGATCATGTGGGTGAAGAGAAGGGATCCTAGAGTCCAAGATTATATGCAAGCTTTTCAGTAGAAATTGGGAAACTATCTGTTCCAATTTCCCCAATTCAGGCTGAGAATTATTCTGAAAATCCATAGTTCTTAAAACTAGATCTCTATTTAGACTCCCAATCCCTCATACAGCATTTCAGTCAAAAGCAATCCTTACCCACAAAAACCACTCCTTGCCCAAATCAATTAAAGACCACAACATGAACTCTGATAGAGTCTTTCTCTTGCATTAAATACAATTATCTGATGTATACAGTGTAAAACAAAATACCCTCTTCACGTTAGCTTTCTGAACCATAACAAATTCAAGAATTAACCTTGATGATGATGCAAGAACCAACCAGGCAGCTACTTTGTCTACGCAGATAGAGTAAAATCAGACAACCAAAATAAACCCATATCCAAAATTTAAAATACAACGCATGCAATGACCCATAAATATCGGAAAGTAGCAGATCAATCAAATGGGTACATGGGTCTCCGGACGGTCCAAGAAGATCGTGAAATTAGCAAGAAACCATATGAATGCAAATCAGATTATGTGAAAATGAGAGATCGATTATCCGAGATGATCCTGAAAACGTAATAGAATGAAAATTGAAAAGGAAAAGACGTGCACATCATATGAAAACTTACTGAAAGATAGGAGCGATGAAAATGTTTTGTTCTTCTTCTGAAATGTCAAGACATCAAAGATTGCGTAGAGCACATCGAGCCCACGTAAGTGAGTCTCCCGCAGTTTTCTTAAGTAAGCATTTCATTTCAAATTGTTAATTAGAAAAATATCTCAATCATTTGTTTTAGGCTTTTAGCTATTGCATTGACTCATTGGAATGGACTGAATGGAGGGGATGGCGTATAATGAATTTATAATTGAAATTAATTTTTTGGGTAATTTCAAAAATGATATGTTTAAATAATAATGGAAAAAATTCATAATTAATAGCTAATGTGAAGTTTTTCTCCTGGTATCATCAAAATAGTTTTTTTTATTTATTTACGGTAAAAATGTAAAATGTTAACATGTTTACAAAAAGAAGAAATATATTTACCACCCATGTGGATATGGATAATGCTTTCACTCCTAATCTCCCACTCCCACCATAATATTTTATATCCAATAATTCAATATTATGTGACAATTGGAGTTATCCATTATTAGAAATGCTGAATATTTATCCACTCCAGCTTTCAGCTCAAACTTCACAGATATTAATGGCGCGTGTAACCCATGTTGAAAAAAGGACAAGATTGGGCCTTAGTCCGAACACTTTCCAATTAAGCCCATTCTACTAACTGTGTCGAGAGCCCGGTACATTATCTCTTTCAGATTAAAGATGTTTAGGGAGACGGAACTTGGGCCATTGGATTTCCAAAAGCGAGAGTTGGGAAGGGCCTTCTGAAAATATTTATCTTCAATTGTCATCTTATGCATTTGTCAAACTTGTTTAACCTTAAGGAATTGATTTGATGTCTCTTCAAAGTTCAAAGCCTGTGTGGCCCATATCTCTGTTGGAGGAGTGTCTTCTCGGACCTCGATAGGCCACGATCCTTCTCCAATAATTACGCAGAGATGAAAGATATTTTTACATTTCAAATGGTTGTGCAAATAATAGGGCCCACGCACTCTTACTACCACCAAGGCCATTTGATTATTTTAATAATGGAAATTTGGAAACAAAAAAGTTCCAACCTTCGGATAGATTTGGTCCTTTCAGTTAAAGGCAACCACCTCTAGTTGACTTTTCCATATATTTTCTTCATCTGCTCACTGGTCGGCTATATTGACGTTAATGAACTGAGCGTGTCGGCAAGTCTTCTTGCCTTAATTATTTAAACAATGCTGCATTAGATGATCACCAATTACCTATTGATAACAATAATTTTTTCTTAATATTCATTTCATACACCTTAGTTCAACTTGTCTATTATCATGGATATATGCCTAACTTCAAAAATTATCTTCGTTTTACTTTTGCAAATAACTAATGTTGCCAAAAGTCAATTCTTCATTTATTTAAAAGCGCGGAAACGTAATTGATGAGTTATTAACGAACATTACCATTATACTAAATAATTGATATGTATCTTTTAAATAATTCGTATGTATATCTTTCTTAAATTTTTTTTTTCCTCAAAAGTTAAACTAACCAAATAGTTGAGTGACAGACGCGAATGCGTAAGCAGAATCAGAATTTTAAAACTCTCGCAGATACATTGAACCTGGACACACGGTTTTTGGTCTTTATAAAGCCTGTTATGCACCACTAATTCAGCATTGTATGCACAGGTAGGATTGTCTAGTTTTGTACAGCTTGGGAGTCCAGTTTAGTTCATTAGAAAGAAACATCAATGGCTGTAACAAAGCAAGCACCGCAGGTAGAAGAAGACGAGAAATCGCTGAGAAAGAGGAACGAGGAGCTGGAGAGAGAGCTGAGGAAGAGCCAGGAGAGAGAGGAACGGATGAAGCTTGAGCTCCAGAGGGCCTGCGAGAGGCTCAGAGTCACCGAGGACGCGGAGGAGCGACTCTGCTCGCAGCTCGGTGAGCTAGAAGCCGAGGCCGTCGATCAGGCGCGTACAGATCACGCTCGGATTCTCTCCCTGATGGACCAGCTCTCTCAGGCCCACCGCCTTCTCAAGTCTGCCTCCATTTCCCTGCCTTTGGAGTTCGCTGCGAAATGAGAAGTAGCTTACAGTTTCCTCTTTATTATTTTTGTGTAAAATTGTTTTCTCAATTGAATATTTGAATGTAATTTTGTGACTGCTCGGTGTAATTTTTGGTTGTAAAGAGCAGCAGGATAGACGACGTTTGTTGTAATTGCGCATGTCTGTCTGTGTAAGTAGTTTGATGATTTGATTCATCTTCTCTTTCAATTTGTTTCTTTCATCTTTCTCTACCTATATAAAAGGTACAAAGGTTGCATTTTTGTTGGATTCTTCATTCTTGTGTTTGGGGGTTGTAATTTCCGTCCGATAACCAAAACAAAGAAGATGAAAGAGTTGTTTCTCGTAATCTTGATGATTAATTGAATTAATGCTTGAGAAAATGGTATCCATACACGGATTGGTGGTCATATAACTTCATAAAAGATTTGAGCCATCATCAATTATAACGAGAATGTGAAAAGCATTTTGTGGACAACTTGTCTGTTTTTTTTTTTCCACCAAACAAATACGTTAAAGCAAAAGATCTTGAAACACATCTCTTGACCATAAGTGATGGTTGTTTTATTCACAAGCATATATGTAAATCTCTTCCCCGAAGTTGTGAAAGAGAGACTTTTTAAGTTTTAAGGGCAATCAATAACGTCCACGCAACATTTTTTAAATCCTCATCTCAATTCACATAAGTGGTATTTGGTCAAATTTTGCGACAACGATTCCTGAATTTAATTGACCTCGTTTGTATGCATGAGATTAGTTTGAATAAAATAATGACCAGGGTCGTGAGTCATGACTCATGACTTCAGATGAATATGAATATAAAATGAATTAATCATAAAAAACAGGCTTTTTAGCAAGATATCCACCTGAACTTTAACTCGATTTGCATGTTACCACCTAAATTAAAAATTGAAGCAAGTTGCCCCCTGAATTAAATTTTATTGCATGTTACCACCTAAATTAAAAATTGAAGCAAGTTGCCCCCTGAATTAAATTTTATTTGCAAGTTACCACCTTCGTCCAAATCTTTAGGGGTTTTTTGGTCTAGAAAAAAAATTGAGTGACCAATTACAAGTGGACAAGTTACCACCTTCGTCCAAATCTTTAGGGGTTTTTCGGTCCATTCATAGAAAAAAAATTGAGTGACCAATTACAAGTGGACACATGTACAACTATTTTTCTATTTCTATTTTTCTATTTTTACAAACTTTGAAAATGAATTAAAAATAGCTCTGGACACAGAAAAATTCACAGAAAATTTCTACAGATTAATCTTGACTAGTACTAATTTACTATGGAGTCAAATTACTAATTGTCACTTCAAGAGTTTTCAAAAAATTTCGGAAGTTCGAAATTACTAATAGTCACTTCAAAATTTTTTGAAAACTCTTGAAGTGACAATTAGTAATTTGACTCCATAGTAAATTAGTACTAGTCAAGACGAATCTGTAGAAATTTTCTGTGAATTTTTCTGTGTCCAGAGCTATTTTTAATTCATTTTCAAAGTTTGTAAAAATAGAAAAATAGAAATAGAAAAATAGTTGTACATGTGTCCACTTGTAATTGGTCACTCAATTTTTTTTCTATGAATGGACCAAAAAACCCCTAAAGATTTGGACGAAGGTGGTAACTTGCAAATAAAATTTAATTCAGGGGTCAACTTGCTTCAATTTTTAATTTAGGTGGTAACATGCAAATCGAGTTAAAGTTCAGGTAGGTATCTTGCTAAAAAGCCTAAAATTAAAACAAGACTAGGTCTCAAAATTCTCCTAGCTCAACCCCACAATCTTCCTTGAAATGAAACACTACACGTGGGAAGGGCATGGCCTTCACAACCAAACACACACATACACATCCATGATCGGTGGACAGCGGATCAGCCTATCAGCCTATGCCAATGACACGTACTCTTCTTTGGTGTTTATTTACTTCCATTTCAAGTGGATATCATTTGTGTTTAGTTCATATTGTCGGCTTATGATGTTTCCAACCCCGGCATTGACTATGAAATATATGACCTTAGTACATGTCCGTTTACTATGAGTTTTCTTGGAAAATTTGTCAAATCATATATATATATATATATATTAGGCTATATCTTGTGCATACTAGTAGTACTTGTACTACCCTTTGTTATTGGGAAGAAGAAGACAACTATCAAACATCCAAAAACAATAACGATAAGTTCGAGTTATCAATTTATCATCCACTAACAACCAACAAATTCCTGCCAGGGTATACATATATAGTAAACTTTCAACAAAATTGTTTTTTTATGAGACATTATAACGTGTGCTAAGGAAGATACTTATAATGATCCCTTTAGATAAGAAGCAAAATGGGTCACATGTTAGTTCAATCTTTGATGCAATCTGAGTGATTTAATCTGAGTAATTAGGAAAAAAAATTAACTAAATTAAAAATCGATTAATTATTTAATTATGACTAAATAGATCAATGTTTTAGATAAATATTCAAATAATTGAGCTTTGATTTTTCTAAGGATTGGACCACATTACAATGTTATTCCTTTTGCTTCTTATCAAAAGGAATTTCTATTAAAAAGGGACCCAATACAAGGCCAAAATTGTTGAGATTCCATCGTGCAAACATAAGCATCTGGGTAATCTTGAATACCAAGTGTTATACCAAGAAATGCATGAGAAAGGAATTCATATTAACCTCTAAATTGATAGTCATCATAACACATTAGGACAAATTAATTATATGGGAAGATAAAATTTTGCAGGTTTTCAGTAATTTTCTGATTTTAAGGGTGCAATGCATGCATGATGTAAAATCTTTATGATAGAGGTTTGAGTGTGCAATATATATTTTTATTTTTATTTTGTGACTAATAATAATCCATTTTTTCAGGACAAGTTTGATCAGATACAAGTTTTCTACTAAAAGGCGGGGGAATAAATGGTGGAGGTGTACATCTCAACAATGCCCAATTGACCCCTTGGAAAAATGGGTGTCGCTTGATCGCTGATGCACCCATTAATGATCCCAATCGCCTAGCCGGATCCTTAACCAACAGTTGTGAGATGAGGTCCTTGGCCGTGCCCGGCACGGCAGGTTCTTTCGGAAGCTCTAGGGCACGAGCCACAATGTTAGCTAGGGTTAGCTCATTGTCCACACCCCTAAAGGGTGTCACACCATAAAATAGTTCAAATATAAATATCCCTAATGTCCACCAATCCACTGCACTACCATGACCCTCACCGGACACTATCTCAGGGGCCAAGTACTCATGGGTCCCGACAAACGACATGGACCGGACGTCAATGGGCTCGGCCACAAACTCCGGACCATTCCGATGGCCTTGCTTCTTCTTGCGCTTGCTTTTCGGATGGAAACATGATACGGCAGGGACTATACAATTTGGAATGATGCAGGAAGATGAGGCAAAAGGACGTGGATCGAGTATGTAGTCCTTTTGAGGGGCAGAAATTGAAGGATTCTGATTTGAAATGATCTGAGCCGGGGTCGATGAAGAATCGTCGCATTTTAACGAGAGGTCAAAATCCGTAAGCATGATGTGGCCGTCCGATCGAACTAACACATTTTCCGGCTTTAGGTCACGGTACACAATTCCCATCATGTGGAGGTACTCAAGAGCCACAACCACCTCTGATGCGTAGAACCTACTCATGAGATTAATTACCAGTTAGTATTTTAATCATGCACTCACATGATTACTTATATCATAATATCTTGATTATGGAGCACTTTGAAAGACATGAAATAATCTAATATAAATCTTAAATATACTATACTGGTTAATAGTTGTAAAAGAAACTAAACAATTGAATTAAATGATTAAACCATGACTTCTTTAATGATGCTCAATCATTTTGAAACAAAAAGAAAACAAGCAATCGACTACATAATAATTGAATCCACAGTAAACTAATTGGTAAAGAAAGGCTTATTGATATTCTTTTGCAACAGCAAAGATATTGAGTTTGTTCCTATTTGATTTCAATTGCAACTTTTGCAAGTTGATAACAATATCAAAAGGATGATCTTGTTTTCCTTCAATTAATATATTATGGTATAGGTCACAGCCTACCACATTTCTGTTGTAACCTATACATGTAGCTTGTGAACATATATGTAACCAACATTTCACATTTGCTAGAAAACATAGACTATCAAGCAATGCAAAGAAAACTATCTACTGGTTTAGTGTCATGTATCCAATAGTCACCCACGCATGTTGTTAAACCAAGAAATTGAAACATTAATTAATTTGTGGCCCCAAGTTAAACAATAAATACACATGCACATGATAGTAACGCACATACCAAGCAATACATCCACATAAATGATAGTAAAATTAAGGCATATAATTGACTCAAAGTGGTTTGTACATGTTTCCAAATTTGTGTAAACATATGAGAAATACACATCATCAATTAATTGCAAGGCATGCATCAACTTCTATATTTACAGTATCCGACCTACTTTATTTTTATATATTTTTGGAGGACCTAATTTTTGGCCCTTCCTAAATTCCAAAATCCCCATGGTCTTAATATGTTTCGTTGGGAACCCCTATGGATGACAAAAACTTGGAAGAGAAGCTCAGCGTGGTTAAAAAATATAATAAGATGGGCAAAAAAAAGAAAAAAAAGAAAAAGGAGAGGAATAAATTAATCTCTGGGTTACAAGCCAACAACATTTTCACATTTCTTCCATCCCTATATCTTTTACTTCCTAACCTTATTTAAGTTCCTTCTACCTTTCCTTACCAAACAAAGCTGATTAAAGCATATGTATAAAGTATAGACCACAGAACCTCATCCCTACTTCAATCATATTTTGAGAATTTAAGTGATTAAATTCAAAAGAAAGAAGTGTATAAAGAGTCTCAACTACGAGCCAAAAAGCAAAATAAAAAAGTATTGGGACCACTATTTTGAGATATCCTTACTTAAAGGAAAAGAACCCAGAAACCCTGCGAGAGTTAATTGAACTCAATACATGAATTCAGATTTTCAGGGATCTGTTTGGTCAATGAATTAATGAAACAAAAACTATCCTTGAGAGTAGAGAGATACGCTGAAACAGTGCGAGGGGTTTTATTAAAAACAAAACAGTGCAAGGGGTTTTACAAACAAAAAACAGGGCGAGCGTGCCCAAAATTTCATAGTTAAAAACTAACTATAAGTCTTTCACAAATCATTTTACGATGAATCTGTCAAAAGAAAACAGTATATAAAAAGACAAAAAAACAAAACCACAATAATCGCTGTAAGAAGTGATCGACATGGGTGAAATTAATGGGGTCGGGCTTTAGGTATCGAAGTGACATATGCTGAATTTAAAAGCATCTGTTGTTGCTCAACAACCTGCAATTGGGCAGACACTACCACATAATCCAATAATAGTAGTGAGGAGGAGGCATAAAATTTAGAGCATAACCAACACTTATCATCAATTGACAAAAATAACAAAACAAAACAAGGCACCTAACTTACTTACACCGTTGGTTGGACACCGTGTTATAGTGTTTTAAAACTTATACAGAGCGGCATTGAATTCAGGTATTATCTTGGAAATAAATAAAAGTTCAGGTTTTATCAAAGTCTTATCTCATCCTTTAAAACACTTCTTAATACTGCAACTAAATGGGTCGCCCTTAAATCACAAGGGAACTGAACTTATCCTATGGAGGGTTGGGTTTAATTTTAAGGCCTTTTATTGCTCAACCTATTGTAGTTAACTAGTTATACATACACAGATCTAATATTGGCAAATTACAGGACCCCATTACCAAACACAGTGCACTAATTGAGCAGGCTTTGGTACCAACATTACCAAATAGTGGTTGACCTTAAAAAAGTTATTAATGCTAGGAAATATAAATTGTATAAAAACCAAAAAAAAAAATGGCATTATTTTTTTTATTTTCCAGAAAAAAGAAAAAAAGAAAAAGGGAAAGTCAATTTTCTGCCACAAAAACTATAAACCATTAACCCTCGAGATTGACAGTTACATGTTACTAGGAGGTACCAAAGTACATGTTAAATTACTGATATGCTGGACTCGAACTTACTAAACTTTGTACGTGCATGTAAATAAAAAAAATTCTGTAATTATTGGGCTTTAATAAGGCTCAAAATTGATCAACGTACTTTAAATCATTCAAAATAAAAGAAAGAAACTAATTGACCTACTTTACCCTTTCATGACAAATGAGCCACTTGGCAGCTCAAGGTGCCCCACCACGTCAGCTTGACCGCAGCTGACAACTATCTGTATTTTTTTTTATTTGTGAGGAAGAGTAAATGAGGAGAAGCATCCAACCAACAAATTAATAGTTGTAGGTTTAGTAATAATAATTTCTCACTATTGAGATTTCAATTTTGAATTCTCATTATTCCAGATAGAAAAATTGTCAAATTTTCAATCCTTTTAACCCATTCATTTTAGACCAAAATTTTTAATATAACTATAAACGGATACCTAATGTTAATATGATATGAATGGACGCCGGAAATTATCTAGTGTGCCTCAGGCACACCGTAAATCTTTGTTCCCTCGCGATCAATTCTTTAAAAAAAAAAAATTAAAAGACGGTACCAACCGCTGGACCCCACCAACAACTGACAGACACACCGTTAAACGAGGTCTGGGTCCCACAGCACGAGTCAGAAGTCTGAAAAGACAGAAACCGTGCAAGCACGCTTACGCACACACGGCGACACCAAATCTAAGCCCCCTCCAATCGTTGGTTTACAAACCAAGCGAAAACGGAAAAGAAGAAGAAGATGAAGAAGCAAAAACAAAAAAATTAAAAAAATATTAAATTAATAATAAAAGACGTAATTATTGTTAAGTCAGTTATGGAAAGCGAAGACTAATAAGAGAGAAAGGGGAAGGGGGGGGAGTGCTAACGTGCGCACCTGACGGCAGGCTCGTCGAAGCGTTTGAGGGGCTGTCGCTGTCGGAGCACGTGGAGGTCACCGCCGGGGCAGAACTCGGTGAGGAGGAAGAGCCAATTGGGAGCGTCTATACTCGCGTAGAGCGTGGGCAAAAAAGGGTGGTCCAACATTTCGAGTATTTCCCTTTCTGTCCTCGCCCTGCCTTCCTTGCTTCGACTCACCAGCTCCTTCTTGTCCATCACCTTCGCCGCAAAAACGGCACCGTTGCCGTTTCCGCCGCCGCACTTCAGCTCGGCTAAGTATACAGAGCCGATGTCGCCAGAGCCGAGCCGTGAGGAAAATTTGAGGTCCGAGAGGGACAGCTGGAGGGTCGGGGACTCGGATCGGATCTTGTGGATGGCGGACCAGCAAGGGTCCGAGGACGGCGGTCGGAGGGGCTTGGAGACGACGGAGCCGCCCAGGCGTGCAGAGGAGGAGGAGGAGGCCGTGAGCGTGGCTTCGGAGCCGGAACTAGTGCTGCGCTTTGTTTCGGTCGCGGTGGTTGTGGTGGCGGTGGAGGTGAAGCTCAGGCTCTGGAGGTCGTCGGCTAAGTCGTCGAGCCACGGCTCCATTGTAGAGAGAGAGAGAGAGAGAGAGAGAGAGAGAGAGAGAGAGAGAGAGAGAGAGAGAGAGAGAGAGAGGGAAGGGGAGACAAGGAGATTGTCTGTGTGAGAGTGAGAGTGAGAGTGAGAGTGAGGGAGGTTTTGAAGGGTGGGGGGAGAGGTTGTTGGGCCTTAAAAGTGGATTTGGGCCAGCGGTGGGCTTGACTTGCTTGGTATTTGGGTGCACAGGTGGGCCAGCTTTGTGTGGACAATGCCTCTGCTAAGTTCAGATTTTTATTATCCAATCATGGAGCCTTGAGTAAATTAAAATTGATCATGCTAAAATATTGACCATAGAATTTAAGTCGAGAAAAACTTAAACTGTTTGACATGCTGTGTTGGAGGAGCACCTTTCGGATCATGCTAGGATAGTTTTGTAATTTTTTTAGTGACAAGTGTGTTTATATTCTGCATAACTGTAATTGTGTTACTGGTGCC
This sequence comes from Purshia tridentata, assembly GCA_003254885.1. Classification (NCBI taxonomy): domain Eukaryota; kingdom Viridiplantae; phylum Streptophyta; class Magnoliopsida; order Rosales; family Rosaceae; genus Purshia; species Purshia tridentata. Next base: position 102,807 of record QANT01006469.1, read on the forward strand.
TCAGCTCAATTTACGCTACATTTTATAATATTGTTGCTGTAGTGAATGATGATGCTCTTTCTTGATTGAAGCAAGCATTACATTTTAACTTATGTTTTTACTCCCAATCAAACATTAATAAAACACTTCAGTTATAACAAAATAAAAAGGTACTTAAGTACATACTTTTTAAATTGAAGGAAATTAGCCGATAATTATTTGGTTTAGGGTTGGTATTTTTTTCCCGACAAAACAAGAAATCGACTAGTACCGAACCGGTCAAAGTGAGTTGATTTTTTGGTTTTTGGCGGTCGCATTTTCATACTGACTGACCATAGTCGGAGTCAAGGTTGGATCTGGAGGTTTGCAATGGGCTTCTGACCGAACCGACCAACTTTGCATCTCTCTCGTACCTCTCTATCTCTGCAACTCTCACAGCTGTCACACTCTCGCAGCAGCTCTCTCTCTCAATCTCTCTAAGGTGATCACCAGTCACCACCAACTGCGATCTCCACCCTCGAGCGATCTCCACCGCCACCACCACTACTAGTCTTTCTCGCAGTATCGATCAATTTTGAGACAAACGATAACCGACCACCGTCAAATTGATTGCGGTTGAAATTTTCTCATTCTGATTGGCCTCGATCAGTAGTTCGGTGGGAGGCTTTCGGATCAATAACCGAACCGATACCAAGCCTATTTGATCTAGTGAATGATATAATGTCTTTCTTTATCCTAGTAAGTCTTCAATTTAAAACTCATATACCTATAAAAAAAATTCCAAAGTCAACCGAAGTAAAATGGAGATAAAAGAGAACAAAGAAAAAAAAACGAAAAACATGTGGTGAAGTCTGATTTGCCCATATTTATTTTGGTTAAGATGCACAGTCGCACGAGATGTGGGGGTGTTTCTCGAGACCAAAAGTTACATATAGTTAGGAAAAGCTTGGAAGCATGTGCTGAAGAAAATAGTAATATAATGTGCAGAAAGAAGAAGATGATAGAATTCATAATTATGTAGGGGGATCACTTATTAAATTCAAAGGCAATTGTCTTAAAGTAATATTCGCGGCACCAAATGCTTCCAATTTGCTATTTCTAATACACGTTTGTTTGTGTAAGATGTGGCTTTTGATTGTTTATGGTTCTTTGCACTGTGAATAAACCAAAGGATTTATATTTTAGAACATGGGAAGGAGACATAACAGCAGGCTTTTCAAGTGTGTAAGAGGACAACTACTTCGTAGTTAGAAATCTCATACTTTGGGGTGACCACAACTTTATATATGGTTTAATATCTATGCTTTCATAAATGTCTCTTCGTGTTCTTGAAAATCATTTCAAATTTCAATTTAGGAGTTTTCCTTTTTTTTCTGTTATATTAAAAAAAAGATTTTTCTTTTGTGCGGAGAAAAAAATTCGGAACAAAAACAGGTCTCTCACATTAATGGTGGGCCCTCTCTAACACACTTCTTTCTGACACTCTTTTTTCTCCCTTTTTCTATTTCTCTTATTCCGTACAAAAAAAACTCTCATTAAAGAAAATCAAACATTAAGTTTATCATAATTCTAACTCTTTAGTGCATTCTACTTTCACAATTTAAGCTAATCTCAATATAACTTATTTAATTATTAAAATTTGCTACATGTGCATGTGTGCACTTTTGAATAAATATTTTTCATATAATCGCAACATTGAGTAGTAATGTGTTCAATCAATCCACTCAAAATATCACACTAATTAATCAACAACTGAAGCGATCGATCGATCGATCGGTCTGCATGGCAGCAGAACTAGCTGTTTACCACTTAAGCAAGGCCCCCACAACACCTTGGAGATAATTTGCAATCTGTAAACCACTTTTACATACCCTAAAAAATCGCATAATGATAATAAAATGCCACTTTAAAAAGGCAGTTTTCCTTGTTTGGTGGATTTGCAGATTGGTTATTCACATGAACATGTTCTATATTTGACGAAAATCATTAATTTTAGCTTTAATAAGTACATGCACATTACCTTTAGAATCATATCTCTAATATTTGAGTTGGCAATAACGTACTATTAACAGGTCAGTTGGCCATTTAACTACTACCTGCTTACTTTCTTAATTTCCAAAAAAAAGGACAATATATCAAGTATGTTGTCTTGCTACATTTATGTTTTAACTAATTGAAGTGTCATCTCTAATTCAATACGACAAAATAGGAACGTTATCCTTTAGTTAATAACCAGTACTACAAGAATAATGCTCATAATATAAACAAGACTATATATGCGCAGTTCTTCGATCCACAAAAGAGCACAGCAAGTGAGCCAGCCCAATCGGATGGCCGTACAGATGTACCAAACGAAAAGAAAATAAGAAATTAGCTCAACTCAACGAGACTCACCTATTCTTTAAACCTACAGCTCAACTCCTTCGGTATGAATTCAAGTTTTCATTCTGGGGTGGGCTGGAATGGGTTGGGGTGGGGTGGGTTAGGATGAGCTAAAGTGGACCAACTTACAGTAGAGTGGGGTTAACATTACTTTTTAAAAAAAATTTATTCCCTTGTAATAGATTTGTCCCCTATAACTACTTATTCATAACAATGTTCATGAAAGTTGGTTAAGAATCCCAATTTTTATGATTTTGTTTAGTTTAGACCTCTAAAATTTCAAAATCTCACGATCAATCTTGTCGTTATGCGATTGTGAATTGTCTTAAGATATGCGTTTCTCTAAGAGCATATATATATGTTTTAAGCATTTTTGATTGACTACTGCTTTGAAGGCTTCTTTGGATCACGGATTATAAGGCATTTGTGAATAATCGATCTAGTGTGAGATTTCATTCTATGTTTGCATGGTAAGCATTTCTTGGGAATGTGATACCTAGCTATTATTTGGCTAATCTCATGGCCATGAAGGAAGGAATCTCAAACTCTTGGGTCCTCTTGGTGTTATGTAATAATGTAATATTTATTATTTAAGCATAGGAGAGTGAAAGATGAAAAATGGTTAGTAGCACTTTTTGGGTGTTAGTAGGGTCACGTAAACCATTTGATTTATTTATATATCTATAACTGAAATAAGCAAAAACAATAACAACAAATACAAATACTAGTAGTAATAAGAATTATATTCTCAAGAACCCATTCTACAAAACGGGCTTGAAGGTTATCCAAACATATGTATAGATCATGTCAAACAGCCAGTTCAGCTCGTTTAAGTTGAACCTATTGTGCTTTCGTGATGTGTTCAGACCAACCCATATAGTTAAGTTTTAGGCCAGGTCTAGCGCGGCCTGCAGGCCATTCATGCTCGTGCCATGCCTTAAATAAGCCGGTCCAAACTTTTAAAAAAAAAATTTCTTAGAGCGAGAAAATTAATCTTATGATATTTTTTTCTTGTTTATAATTAAATATTAACATTTTGTTTGCATGAAAATTGAATATTCTTGTTGAAAAATTTTCTACAAATAAAAATAACAATGTTAAAGTAGTACCTAATTCAAACCCATTTTGTGTCTGTGCTCATGCTGTGCTTGATATGTCATGCTTGTGCCATGCCATGCTTGATGGACTAAAAAGTTCGGCATGTCCTGACCCGTTTGACGTACACCTCCAAATACGTACAGCCACTGACCTTGTAATTAATGCAAGAGGCCACTATAATTTATATATCATTGCCCCTTAAAGTCATTAATTATGTATAAGCTAGTAACCAACCACCATATATATACATATATATCATATATATCCCGCCACCATCGCAACCACCAAATTAAGGTCACTCACTTAACCACCATGCCAACTTCAAATTAATGATTAATTATCACTAGCAATTAATACCATAATACCTACACCATAAATATTGAATTGATGACCTTGTTTAATTTGGTTCACATATCCAAATCCAATACGTGGAGTTCGATCTCATGAAGTAAATGAATATTTGTTGACAGAGGGCCGGCTAGTGGACCAAAATGCATTCTCTATCAGTCCATGTCAAATTAATAAAGAATTTGGTCGATGATTCATGCATGCATGTTTCGCTTTATTCCCACACTTAGATATCATAGTCATAAATTGTATATTAATTATATGCATGGAGACTAAAAGTCAGTGAGATGATGCGAGCTCCTTTGCTGCCGACTGCCATATCCTTGTCTTGGGCCAATGAAAACACAGCAAACTAAGAGTCGCATCCATGGTGTGCCTGCTAATCTGCTATATGTCATCACCTTATCATTTTGTTTTCTTCATATGTCCAAACTCACAATGCCCCTCATGAAAACTACATACACTAGGATCAATATTGTCCCTTTCATTTTGGAGTATTATTAACTGATGATCGATCTATATTCTCACTTTTTTTTTTAAGTAAAAAATATAATGTAATCAATCTCTAGCTAGTTTATATATATATATATAACCAGTGAATACAAGCCACCCTTTGCTGTGAGATCGATCTGCACATTACACACTCATATGTGCCATAGATTTGGAATCATGCATGTATATGTGTGTGTGATCCATATAACAAACAAAGGCCGCATGCAGCTCCCAAGTTTTTTCTTAATTTTAACTAAAAATATACACGTACACTGCACATGTTGAAATAGAACCTGATGGAATTAGAAGCCTAATAATCTTAACATTGGTGTTTGATGAGGGAGAAATAGATATATAGAAACTGAATTAATTCTTAGACCTATTGTGATTTAAGACATGTCACATCTATGGCCAATTTTGCAGCAAGGAGACAATTCCCTATTATTAATTAACTGATATGTTAGTATAAGCAATCTTGCAAAAATTTATCGTAATATACAAATTTAATCATTAATGTCTAAAATATACAATCATTTTCCCTTCTACGTTAGGGGGTGGATTTTACTTCGTGGATCCGTACTTGGAAAGGCCTGACCCAAAACATGCATTATGGACTTTGCATTATTTTAAGTATATGTTTTGGGCTTTTGTCACTTGTTTTTGGGCTCCTTTCCATTTGCGATTATGGACCTTGCATTATTTTAAGTACATGTTTTGGGCTTTTGCCCTCATCATGGATTTTTTTTTTTGGGCCAGGGACCCTCATCATGGATTTAATTAGCTTTGTTACAAATTAGAGTCAACTTATGTTTACTTAAGCATGAATGTCATTTATCTTATACAACATCATGCCCATTCAGGTGCGACATTCAGGTGTGACATTCAAGTGTGAACGTGCGAGTGTTTGGTTTTTACTGCCGAGCACTCAATTGTATAAAATTTTTCTTCATCGAGTGCTCGAACCTCTTTATGTTAGGGTTTAACTTAAGAAGATATATATGAGGTGAACCCGTTAGCTTATACACTAAAAAATGGACAAAGGAAGTAGCACCGAGTGCAACGCTTGTCTATTTTAGAAAAACTTCACCACTCTCTTGGCGAAGCTATTGAGCACTTGGTTGCATTCTCGCATGTTTGCACGTCTGCACTTGAACAGCTATGATACAACATCGTCATAATTAGGGACAAATTTTGAGTAACTATAAAGGACTGCTATAATGACTGTTGAATTGAATTGGTAAGTGCTAAAATTATTAACTCATTAATTTGTTTCATTAAATCTAATTGTTTAGTACAATAAGTGTTCATTGGTGCTCAAACTTGTCCCTTAAGTGAAAATCACTCTTATTTATCATTCTAACTACATCTATATTTGGTGGTGAGCCTTAACATATCATAATCTTAATTTATTTCCTCAACCTCCCTCCCAAATTAAAATAGCCCCAAGAAATTTGTCTACTATAGTATTACCTCATGGATCCTAACTTTGTTAGCCATCTTTTCGTTTTTTCCCCTCTTCATTAAATTATGACAAGGGAGACAGCATAAACCAATCTTTAATTATAGAAGTAGCAGAGCATTCAAAATTTCAAACCCCATAATTAGTCCCACTTGATTTGTCAAAGAGGTAAAATATCACGCATAATGATGGTTAAAACAATAAAGCCCCTAACAAATGAGATAAAGAACCCAAAATTTTCACTTGCCTTGTTTCTTTAGCCCATAAAGTTGATTTGGGTCTTCATTGTTTTGCTGCGATGCTACCACTAATTATTACAGGATAATCCATTCTCAGTATAATGGCAGCATAAAGAGGATGCATTTTGATTGAGACAGCATATGCTTCTTTTTGATTGACCAAGAAAAAATATTGGCTTCCTTCAATTTACCCAACAAAAAGAAAAACATAGGCTTCTTTCTCAAGCTTTTACCGTTTTGGATCACATGTCCTTTACTCTTTTTGAAAATGCTCAATAGGCCACTAAGGTCTAGAACTCTACCAGTACTACTTAAACATAAAATGAATTTTCTTTTAAAATATATTCTTTTGAATTCTATCTTCCTGTGTGACCAGCACTTTGGTTTTAGATTCAAGTTCGGATAGCATTCTAATTAGTCAAGAATGATGCTATGATGCTATTTTCATCCCATTCTTATTTACCCTTTTGTTCTTTAAGATTAGTCAAAAGTTAAAGCATTCGACTAACATCAATTAGTAATAGGTGGAGAGACCTATAACATTAGATATTGTACAGACAATACTTCATATTACTGATCCGAACTACTCTCAACATAACATACTGTTGAGAGAGAGAGAGAGAGAGAGCGTGGTTCATGCAGTGGGAAGGAAGGGAGAGAGGAAGGGGAGGGTGCCCTTAGAGAAAAGTTCATGTAGTATTGTGGCCCCACTTAAGTAAAATAGACAAAAATTGCAATCCAATTGACACCTGAGATAAATTGTTGGACGGAGCAAAATTTTTGGACTTAAGTATTACAAAAAATAGTAAGGGAATAAAATGAAAAACGGGTCATAATTTAGGTGGTGCTTATGTAATCAGCTCTACTCTTTATTAAGCAAAAGGTTAGAGCTTTGATTCCTTAAGTATGATAGAGCATATAATTCCACTATATACTGAAAGTTTGATTATTATTCTCTCATTCTTCAATAAAAGATAAAAAGAAAATATACTATCTCGAATATGAAATAAAGTACAAATGAGTTTATTTTAACGGACGAAGCATGTCCATGGTAAGTAAGAGTTGGATTATTACCCTCTCATTCCTCCATACAAAATAAAAAGAAAATCAATAGGCAAAAGAAAATTGAAAATATCATCCAACTTTTGATGAGAAAAAAGAGAGAAAAAAATCTCATAAAAATCCAATAGAATGAGAATCAAGTGGATAGTGTAAGAGAACTCCCCATGGGGATTCCCTTAGAGGAGTCCACCTCTCAGGTCTCCCTGAGTACGCTGTGTTAGCGCGTACGATGTGATATATAAACACTTAAAACAGTGTGTGGGGGTGTGTTTTCCGCCATTTGAAAATTGAGTTAAAGAAAGAAAGAGAGAGAGAGCACAGTAACTGTCTTCTCTTTGTCTGTCTGAGACTGATATTTCTCGTGAACTTCATTTCTTTCTTCTCCGCTCTCTCATTCACTCCCCCAACTGCTCCTCTCGTGCCCTAAACCCATGCACCCACCCCTAATTAATTAAATACCCAAACAATTAAACGGAAAAAAAAATGCAACAATAACAATGAAAAATGCTCTCAAACCCTAAGTTCCTCACTTCTTTCAACCCCAATACGCGATTATAGGAGCTCATGTTCAAGGTGAGGCTTTTTAGTTTTGTATTATTGCATTTTTGTTTTTGTTTTATGTGATTCTGATTTTATTGTCAGTGAATTATTGTTTCAATAAATTTGGATAGTTGGGTTTTTTGTTTTGGTGATTTGAAATGGTGGGTTTATGTTTTTGTTGTGGCCTTGTTGTTGGTTTCGAAAGATCTGTATGAAAAAGACCTTTGATTTACACTAAGCCTGCTTTGCGTGGCTTTCTATGCCTGTCTTTGTAGTGAATATTATGGTTTATTGATCCTAAGCTTGTGTTTGTGTGTGTGGGAGAAATGTTGGATTTGTGAAAAAGGTTGTTGTTTCCTGTATTTTCTGAGGTAAGAAGGCATATGAATAAGTGACTTGGTTAATCTTCGTATTTTCCAAAGTATGGGAATGGCACTTGTGATTGTGACTTTGTTTCTTTCTTGTAAGCCGCATTGTCCAAGTAAGTGTCGTGCACAGACACAGTAGGTGTTGTAAATGCCAAAAGTGTCGGACATTCCAATCCTTGATTGTCTCAGATTTTATACTTTTTGAGGATGAAGATCAAATTGAATTTTTTTTAAATTTTTCTCCCTATCACTTGAAAGTTGAAATTGAAGAAAACTTGAATTACATAGTTGAGTGCATTAACCCATATTTGGACCATTCTTGCATTTTAATTGTATTTGTTAAAATTAGGGATGTAGTCAGATCGTTGTATTATATTTGATCTTATATAGATTGGTTGAAGGTAATGTTTATGATAATTGTATTATTTTTGAGATAAAGCGCACATGTCTACTACACTTAGAACTATACTTTTTGACTTGGGTATAAACTGAAATGCAGCAATCATGGCAGGCTTTGGATGCTTCACTATGGAATTATTAAAGGGATCTTAGGGGGCCATTTAAGTCTGCAGATCAGTATGGTTGTGGTGAACTTCAGAAGATATGGAGTTCTCTTTCTCCATAATGCTTTGTCAGAAGTGGGTTAGTGTGAATTAGCAAGACTGCTACTACCTTTCTGTAGTATTTCATTTGATCCATCAAATATGAGTACATTGCGAACTACATGCGAAATTGTCGAATCAACAGAAGGGGATTCTGAGTCAAAAATGGACGAGAAACATGGAAAGCAATTTATGTTAAAATCAGGAAATAAATATTCCATAGAGGATGATATTAATCAGCTTTTTCAGGCAATTGACGCTAGAAATTCAGCTAGGGTTTCAGGCCTTAGCAAAGAAGCTTTGAGGAAGAGTGCTATGAAAAGGCCAATGAGAGTTAGTTCATCTAAAGCATCAGGTATTGGAATTTCAGAGCCTGTAAGTTTGAAGCAGGCACTGAGAGGATTATGCATCTCTCAGGCATCAGAGATGGCTGCCATGAAGCGACTATCAAGGCCAGGTCGTTCATCAGGGGTCTCGGAAGCTGGAACTATAAAAAAGTGTTACAGGGCAGTGGTAGCCGAGGCCAATGGATCTGGCCTTCCAATGAATGAAGGTAAAGGGAATTTTGTTGAGATATCCCTTGTACCAGATGCATCAAAAAATTCTGAGAACACTTGTGGATCCATTCAATCAGATCCACAGGTTCATCTTGCCACGACTTTGGCCAGTGCACTGATGCCAGATACAGTGATGGCCAGATTAGCACCAATGGATCAAATTGCTCCCTTGCCAACATCAGTTAAGAGTGAGATACTGAAGGGAGAAGATATAAAACTGGAATCTGCAGATTCTTCATTGAACTTTCATGATAGCAAGAAAGTCATGCAGGTGGATGCTGTTGCTTCTATCTCAACTGAGGCTCCAATTAGTACTCCAATTTCAGACAAGAGGCTGCAGCATTCTGCTGCTTCTCCATCTGGCTCCAGCACTGGTAGTAAGGTAAGCAAATCCTCTGGCAGTAGCACACATTTAATCAAGCCGGCCCTCAGGAGCAAGAACTTTGTAAAGAAAAAAGTAAAGCAGGATTCAAGTTCTGTCTCTAGTAGTTCCAAATCAGATAACCGAAAAGTTGATACCGATTTTGGCTCTAGTAGTAAGTTGGAGGACCATTCGCACAACTGTACTCCAAAGCATGAAAGGGAAGGGAATAGGAAAGATTCTCTGGTGTGCAGCAGTTCAAGTCTTAGCATAGAAATGAATTCAGGTGTTGTTGACAGAGGTACAAGCAAACCGGATTTCCCTACAAATTGCAGTAGCAGAATTAAATCTGTAGTGACGAAAGTTGATGAGAGATCAAGATCAAGAGAAAAGGGGGATTTCTCACAAAGCTCAAAAAGTAGCATTGGTGATTATAGCAGCACAACATGCACTAGTGAGGAGAGTAGTCTAAGTGGGTCTGGTCGTAGTGGAAAGAGGCCTCACATGTCAAGAGACTTGAGATGGGAAGCCATCCATCATGTTCAAAAGCAGCATGGAAGCTTAGGTTTGAGGCACTTTAATCTGCTTAGGAAGCTTGGTTCTGGGGACATTGGGACAGTTTATCTAGCTGAGCTAACTGGGACAAACTGTGTATTTGCTTTGAAAGTGATGGACAATGAGTTTTTGGCTACCAGGAAGAAAATGGTTAGGGCCCAAACAGAAAGAGAGATACTGGAAATACTGGATCATCCTTTCCTCCCTACACTATATGCCCATTGTGTGTCAGATAAGCTCTCATGTTTGGTTATGGAGTACTGTCCTGGTGGAGATCTTCATGTGCTACGGCAAAAGCAACCCAGCAGGAGCTTCTGTGAACAAGCAGCCAGGTGCTCTTTTCTTCTTAAGGTCCAGTTTTAGTTAATTGTGCCGGTGTTTTTTTTTTTATTTGCAAAATAAAACAAGGAACTTGGATATGACCAGATGGATACATTTGACATTTTTTTCTAGTATGTTAAATGTGTATTGTCTTCCCCTGCTCATCTATATCTGGAAAATTACATTTAACAGTTGTTTGATCCCAGGTGTTGTACTCTATGTTACAGCTTCCTTTTTCTCCTTGAGTTGCCATTTTGACTAATCAGCATAGATTATAATTTATAAGGTCGAGCAGTCAACTGTTGGTAAATATGTGGTGTGGTTATACTTACTAGAGAACTTGTTCTGACATGTGCGCACATGTTTGGTTTACTAAACAGACTATTCTCAGTTTCTGGCATTTAAGCTTGCAATATATCTTGACCCCAATGCAATATCACACCCTTTTATTACCGAAAGCGTAGTGTAGGATCTAGATTTTTTTAATTTTTTTATTTATTGATAGCAGTGTTCTTTTAGTTGTAGTAAGCCTTGCTTAACCATTCAAGGTGGAAGGTCTTTCTCCTTCCATTTATTTGTAGCCTTGGAGCTATCAGTTGCCTTAGTTTGAGTTGACATGCCTTGGCAAATCTGTACTGATTCATTTTGGGATCAAGCCTCCTTGGGCTGATATTGACTTTCATCAGCACAATTGTTTTCCAGTACTTTTAAAATTCACTTGACTAATTTCATGCCATTGTATCATATCCACAGGTTTTATGTCGCTGAAGTCCTCCTTGCCCTGGAGTATTTACACATGCTGGGAGTTGTGTATCGAGACTTGAAACCAGAAAATATCCTGGTACGAGAAGATGGTCACATCATGCTCACAGATTTTGACTTGTCACTTAGATGTGCTGTCAATCCAATGCTGCTTAAATCATCGTCTCCTGTTGTGGAGTCCACCAAAAAGGTTCCAAGCCCATGTATTGAATCTAGCTGCATTGACCCTTTTTGCCTCCAACCATCCTGGCAGGTCTCCTGCTTCACTCCTAGACTTTTATCTGCTTCTGCAAAGTCTCGGAAAATGAAGTCTGAGCTTGCTGCACAGGTCAGCCCACTGCCACAACTTGTAGTGGAGCCAACGAGTGCACGATCCAACTCCTTTGTTGGAACCCATGAATACCTTGCCCCGGAGATCGTTAAGGGACATGGTCATGGGAGTGCTGTTGATTGGTGGACATTTGGGATCTTTCTGTTTGAGCTGTTATATGGTAAGACACCCTTCAAGGGATCAGGAAATGAAGACACATTAGCCAACGTTGTGTCAAAAAGTCTCAAGTTCCCAAATACCCCTATAGTTAGTTTTCATGCAAGAGATCTGATCAGAGGCCTCTTAATAAAGGACCCCGAAAGTCGTTTAGGATCAGTGAAAGGGGCTGCAGAGATTAAGCAGCATTCTTTCTTTGAAGGCCTTAATTGGGCATTGATTCGGTGTGCAGTACCACCAGAGATGCCCAAGTCTTGTGATGTTGGACTTGGTGCACCAGCTGCTTCACAGAAACATGAGACAGAGTGCAAGGGGTTGGAGGGTATAGGAGAGCATATAGACTTTGAGCTGTTTTAGTTAAATTTCATTTGGGGAAAAAGTTGCTCTTATTTGGAAATTTCTCATCGGTTTTCGAAACTGATAATATAGCTTATAGTGTAAATTAAATGTAACTCAAAATACTGGTGGCTAGTTGTAGAGTATGATATATGAATACTGATACGGTAGCTGAGAGAAATGGAAATCGGAGTAGCATTTTCCCTCTTTTTGTCTTACAACTCAAGCTGTGTTCATGTTTGCGGCACCTCGAAGCTAAAAATGTAGTGCCTCATCTCCATAAGATCATATAGAAATTTCTTCTGTTTTCTCCAAGTTGCAATATCCAATTTAGCCCTTCTCTACAAGGTTGTAAACTATTTAAATTTCATGGAGTTTGGTGTTGAATGCAGCAAATAGGCTAGTGTATAATTTTATTAAAAACTCAAGGTATTTATATGTAATTTTTTGAATGCGTTTCGGAGAAAGCACTGAAATTGCTTCAGTACTACCAAAAAATAGTTTTCTCCTTACCTGCTAATGCTATAGAAAACATTTTTAATTATCTAAAAGTGTTTTTTGCATTATTAAAAGCACTACCATACATCCACAAGCTTTTTCAACAATGTTTCTAAGATCAGTTTTTTTTTTTTCTATTATATTCTAGTGCTTTGTTTTTTTGGGGGCCAAAGTGTTTCTATATTCTAATATTCTATACGCAACTCCATTCTGAGCCCTTTTACTATAACCAATGCAAGTCACACAACTAAGCTCCCATTCCAAGATATACACATATTTTCTCCACACTCCCTAGAGAAATGAGGGCATTGCACAGTAGAGTAGCAACCCCTCCGAATTTACGGTTTTGCCATTCCCCTAACCAGCTCCCTCTAAAACCTTCATTTCTTGTTCTTCTTCCACAGTTCCCATCCCTACAAAACTCAACCTTCCATTCAAATTCCCTTAAAACCAGTACCTCTTTCTCATCTGGGTCTGTGTCCAAAGGCCCAATGGCATCTTCTACACCATCCGCAGAGGCAGAGACCAAACCGTTCTCTGTGCTCTTCGTGTGCCTTGGCAACATCTGCAGAAGCCCAGCTGCTGAAGGAGTCTTCAGGGACTTGGTCAAGAAGAGGGGTTTGGATTCCAAGTTCAAGATTGACTCTGCTGGCACCATTGATTACCATGAGGTAGGAAATTTATTCAACTACATAACTCCTGTTTTACAGGTTTTAGTTGCTGAGAAAAACATAGGAAAGTAAGTGAAAATGGAAGTCACAAAGCCTGGCTGACAATATTTCAATCCATTTTAGTTTTTTTAAAATTAGAATTTCTGTTTTTCATTTGTATTTATTGGTGTTATAGGGTAATGAAGCAGACCCAAGAATGAGGGCAGCCTCTAAAAGGCGTGGGATTCAGATAACTTCCTTATCAAGGCCAATCCGGCCGTCTGATTTTATAGATTTTGATCTTATTCTTGCCATGGACAACCAGAACCGAGGTGGGATTAGTTTATTGGGAACCAAGAATCATGATATGGGTTTAGCTTAATTTTCTTCCAAATTTGGATCATCCCTCTGCATGCTTTTATACTCGAATTATCAACATATTTGAATATGTGTATTATATTTGACTAACTTGATGTGTTGATATTGGCTGTAGCTGATATAATAGAGGCGTTTAATAGGTGGAAATTTAGAGACCCTCTACCCGAGGATGCTCACAAAAAGGTTTGCAGTTAGTTCTTAGTTTATGGATGATACCATGGGATTGGCATGGTTTTGATTTAGTTGTGCTATGTTGTTACTGATAATGCAGGTTAAGTTAATGTGCTCTTATTGTAAGAAGCATGATGAAACGGAAGTACCGGATCCTTATTATGGTGGACCACAAGGTTTTGAGAAGGTAATACATCATTCCCTTATAATCAGCACTCTTGAATTATTCTTCTTATGAGTAATGTTGAAAATTTTAGTGAAAGTATCAAGGATGGAAACATTACAATATACTAGCATGCATATATGACATGCCTTCTGGTATTCAATTTGCTAAAAGTTTTGCATCAAACCTTCTTAAGCATGTTGTACAAGTCAAAATAACTGGAATATAATACAAACTAATCCTTCCCCCTTTCCAGTTTCTAGTTCCTATTTGTTATTTTTCTTTAGTATGTGCAGGATTTTGAATTGGAACATTCTGTTGTCCTCTAATCTCTGAAATCTTTAATCGAGATGGATAAAGTTTTATGATACTATCGATATATTGGATCCTTTAGGTCTATATTTTGGCGTTGGTCAGCAAGCCATCCCAAATTCCTGAATTTATACCAGTTAACCAGTATCACATGCTAATAATTCTGGTACGATTATAGTTGATACTAATTATGAAATATCATGATGTTGCAGGTTTTAGATTTACTTGAAGATGCGTGTGAATCATTGCTGGACAGCATCTCAGCTGAGAACAAACAAATTTTGGATTCTTAAACTAAGGAATGAAATCCAGTTGATCCATTCTCATGATTTCGGTTGATCAGCAAGATGTCCATTGTTGTGTAAATCAATTTTTTTGTTGATGATGTGAAGCAGCTTTTAGTTTGTGAGTACCATTACATGTTATCCACATTGTCATTTGTAAGTGAAAGATAGCTTCAAATGAATCTCTTGCTATCTTTACAATCTTCATCGTAAAAAAATTGTTGCATTACTTGATTTAATCATGTTTCTTGTCACTGGAAAATGGGTGTCAATGTGTCATAATTTTAAGTCGAGTTGTTTAACCTGTCCAAATAGAGAAATGAAAAGTTACTCTCTCTCACTCTACCACTTTGTTGGTCTCTCTTGGGCTGTGATTACATTTTGCATTTTTGATGAATTCATCAAAATTATGAAAAATCTCACATGTTTGTCACCTCTTTGTGCATCACTTTCAAGCATCATGGCATGGAACCCAACATCTCTTGCTGACTTCAAGCCCTCTATCTCTCATCAAAACTTCAAGCCCTTTATCACACCAAGTAGCTCAGTGACCAAAGCAAAAAATATTGTCCTTCAAAAATTTCTTGCTTTGCATTTACCACCATGAATCAAACTCATATGCGACCAATGTATTTTTGTAATTTGGCAGTTTTAAGGACTTGTGGGTGGAATTTGGAGAATCCAAATAAAATACCATTTGATCCGAGAGGCCGAAATGAGTCCAATACCCATTTCTCCTCCTCACAGTCACAAGCAACCTTTAAAATTCTTTATAAATTATAACTCAACAAATGCCCCCAAGTGACGGTTCAAACTGAAAACGATGTTGCTGTCTTTGGGACCTTGTTGGAGTTCTCCCTCTGCAGCTTCCTCCATATCGACCACTGTAGATTGACTTCAGGTTTTGGGTGTCTAATAAAAAGAAATAATAATAATAATAAAAAAGTGTCATAATATAATTTTGCCACATCATTAGTAAGGAGGAGCTAGACGGGTGAGGAGCCCACATACCACAAATGATTACGACGACCATTCACCCATAACCTTTCTCTTATGTCTTATCCAGAGCGGGTTGCAGCCAAAAAGAAGAGGTTGTCATCCAACTCTTTGATTGCCATCTCTTATATCCGACTTCCATAGCACTCTCAATCTCAATCTCAATTTTATGATAAAGACTTACCTATTACGGGTGTACTGTACACCCGTTACATGGAAGTTTTACTCCAATTTTATAGCTTTTTAGTTTTGGGTGTTAAAAAGATTTTATAATGCAATTTATTGTAACATCATAAGGGAAACATCTATTCATACTTCTAGGCTAATTTTTGTATGCCGGGCCAGTCTCAGCCGTTGTGGTTTTCAGTTTTTCTTTTCATAGTATTACAATTATTCTATTATTCAAGTTTGAAGCACAATTGATATTAAAAATTAAGGGACTAAGGTGAGAATTGCATCACTGTAGTTTGAGAAACATAATACCAGAGTTGACGTGTACTTAACTATTAATCATTTGCATTGCTCAAAACCTTATTTGTCTAAAAAATTTATGAAATACATAGAATTGGCTAACTTAAGATGTACTAAATTTCATGGGATAAAAGGCAAGATTTACTGATCTGACTATCATTTTATATATTTTTATACTCTTGTTCTTGGATTCTTGTTGTGTTTTTAAATGAATTTAATTTAGTTTAATTTAGTTTTATGTCTCTATAGATTGAAGAGCAAAGAAGAGAAAATAAAGCAAAAAGAGACATTTTGATATTTTTTGAGCAGGAAATCCTTTTTCACAGATTAAACTGCACCTGCTCTGAGTGATCTGGATGATGAGCCTTATAGCTGGAAAGATACGGATATCAGCTTCTTGTAGAATTTTACAGAACATGATTTGCACGTTTCTAGAGAAAACTATGGTTATTTAAGTACATATAGGCCAGAAAGGTGGTTTTGTGCGCAAATTAGCAAAGTTATGTTTGGAATGCAAACTTGGAGTTCAAGTTATGGTCAGCAAACACAGACCATGTCTATAAGATTCTGGGTTACCTTTCTAAGGTCTAATCCTAGTTCCATTAGGTTTTTGGTTGCCAAATCATTGATTATAGCTCATCATAAGAGTAATCCAAGTCGAACAAGAGGAGTTCTAACCAAATAGCAGAATGATTTGTTCTTGTCTATAAAAGGGGGCAAGAAAAAAGTTATGAGGAGGAGGAGAGCTAGTCGTCCATTTTATTGTTATTCATAAGTTTTGATGTTTTTTCAATTTTTAATTGTGCTTCCTTTGACCATGAGGAGCTAAACCCTTTTTCTAGGGGTAGGATGATGCCCTAGCATGAATGTTTATGGTTTTCAATATTTATCCAATAGATTTCTAGTTTCTTTTAGATGAATGTTTAATCATTGCTTTAATTGTTGCTATTTGATAAGTTCTTTGACTGATCACCTTAGAGCTTTGCATTTAGTAAATTTGAAGTCACATTTGAGGCTGAGAGGCGATATAATTTGAATTAGCTTCTTTTGATTAAGTGTGGTAAATTATATTATTGCTTGAGAAAGAATAATGATTTGCTTGGTTCTCTTGTTTTCTAGTGCGTAATGAATCCTACATGTAAATTTATGGTTGAGAAGGATAGATTGCATATTAGGGTATATGACCTTTGCCTGAGAAAGAAAGAATCATGCACTTAAGGAAAACTATGGTCCAAGTGTTTGAGAGGAACTTAGATACGAGAATTATCATTTAAGGAATCAAAAAAAACTATTGGGTGTATTAAGACTTAAACTGGATTGCTTGTGGTTGATTCTAAACCCCTAATTCTCTCCAATTGATTGATAAACCATAATATTTTATCTTTTTTAGTGTCTTTAATTGTTCAATTAGTTCATATTTGCACTTTTGTTTCTAAATTAGTTCATATTTGCACTTTTGTTTCTAAATTGCATATCATCAATAATCGTTACAATACTTTTTCTGATTAGTTTTTAGTTTCAAGGTGTGTTTATTGTTTATTTTCTTCTATTTTATTTTTTGTTAGATCTAAATAAGGAATTAAGTTCTTGATTTAGATTAAACAATCCTCGTGGATACGACAACCCTTTTTCATATACTATATTACATCTACTCTGTATACTTGCAAGAAGTCTATCATTACTCCATTTTATCAATGTATCAGCAAAGTCACTAAAGAAGATTGAATCCAATTCAAAATAAAAAGTATATATTGGATATTACTTGGACACGAGATCATCATTTTTACAACTCTTTACAGTGTGAAAACTAAACTTTCATAAAAACTGCCGTATATTAAAGCAACTGTACAATGATACTTTATGAAATGAACTTCTGTTGTGGTTGAACTAAGTCAGACCTCTGTCCAATGCTTCAATTCATTAGCGACCGCATTGTTCACTTTAAAAATGTTTGATTCTTGAATCCTCGATCTGCCAGATCCCTCTTTGCTTCATACTAAAATCTGTTTTTTCCAAACTCGTTTCCTTCTCGGGTTGGAACTTATCATGCAAGAAAATGCATTTACCAGCTCTGAATCCTCTTCATTCACAAAGTTCTTTGCTGCGCTTGGGTTGGCGAGAAGGAGCTTCGCTACAAGGTATCCAGCAATTGACCAAGTTTGAAACAGCTGTGCCTGCTTTCCAATAAATCTTGCTCGCTTGGTGTCATAATATTCAGGCCACTTGTCAAGAGATAAGCGCTTCTCAGCAAGCTCGATAGCCTTCGATGCGATTTCTGGTCTATTAAGCTTTATGCATGCCACAGTGAGCTGAAACAATCCCAATGGTTGTGTTAATCACCACTCAAAATAACCAGTTACTGCTACATTCTAAGGTAAATCCAATTATCCAACAGTTCAAATCACGATTGTGGGAACTACGGGAAATACAGCCTCTGAAGCTCAAATAAAAAACTTACCTGCCAGAGCAATGTTGGCCAAGAACCACCATTATGGTAAGACCAGGGACTGCAACATAAAATCAAGGATATGTGTTAGGAAACAGAAGAAAGAAAACTTCAAAATTCAAGGTAAAGGCATTACGTGTTTTTGGGATCGCTGCCTGTGATGAGTTGCCATTCCCGGCCTTCAAGAGCAGGATAACATAATTTAAACGGCATATCTGCCACTAATTCATCCCATTTTGCTTCAATAAGATCCAATATAGCATGCGACTGATCCAACGTTGTAAGACTGCTTACAATAGACCATAAGTTTCCCAGAGAAAAGAAACGAAAGTCCATGTGAGCAGGCTGCAGGTTTCCAATCAAATACCCTCCTTTACTGGGCATAAAATCCACCAGCCAGGATGGAATCTGATCTGGGTAGATATTGAACTTATTAACAGCATCATATGAGTATTCCTCTGTCTTGTATCGGTAAATTTCATTGAGTTTTCTCATATCAATCCAGTAATATTCCCTGATATGGAAGGATAGGGCAACCAGACGATTGTTAAGTGCTCGCATAAGGTCAGCTGAAGCGTCCTCCGGAGCAAGCATCTCACGTGCACAAAGTAATGCTGAATAAAACAGTGCCTACGAGGACAAGTATCAGTGACATGCAACATTATATAAATGAAGCCACACTGTTATTAAACTGAAAGATAACTACAAACATGGGCCAGAAGCTTCAGCTTCTGTGCCCAAATAAAACCTCCCTCTCTGATAAGAAAGACTATTAGTTCCAGTGTTCTTTTATAGTGGTAAATGGATGTTGACTTGCAATTATATCATTACATAACAACTTTGATTTTTAGGATTCAAATTTAAAGTGCACCTCAACATATCAACATCTGAAAGTAACATATATGAGCATGTCTAATAACACACAACTTGATTGTTGGTTGGAGAAAGAACAAAAAAGTCATTTTTCGTAATCGGTCTTGGCATATATTATACTAAAACATGACTCAACCAGTAGTCCAATTAATTGGGGCCATTATAATCTTCCATTCGAAGCCCTCCTAAATGACTGCAACCACTATCAGCATGGTGATGCTACTAATCACCAAACAATGTTTTCAAATCTGCTCAGGCGATACATTGATATCCATATCATCTTAAGCAGCAATAAGTATACCTGAAACATATTGCTATTCCGATGTGTTTTTAAGCCATATGTGCTTTTAGATATTTGCATGATTACATTCATTTATTTGACTTTTGCATTCCAAGGTTGTAATGGTCAATATTGCTTATGGGGAAACTTAAAATTATGGACAAATAAAAGGGCAAACGACCATTTGGTCCCTGTAGTTTGGTGGTTGTTTCAATTTCGCCCCTGTTGTTTCAATCAAGTCCTCGTAGTTTCAAAATTATTTCAATCAAGTCCAAAATCAGAAATCCGTCAAGTTCTTAGCTGGTAGAACTGTTAAGGTAGGGGTACAATGGTCTAAGAACAAAAAGATTATTACTGTCGGCTTTTGATTGAAACATTTATACCCCTACTTTTAACGGTTCTACCATCTAAATACTTGAGGGAAATTAGATTTTGGACTTGATTGAAACAGTTCCAAAACTACAAGGACTTGATTAAAATTTAAAACAATTGAAACAACAGGGACCAAAATGGTTGTTTGCCCAAAAGAAATAGGGGCAGCTTTTTCTTGTGTTTTAGAAATACAGCTCCTTATGATTGTACCAGTAAAATAAATTTAATAGGTTTATCATGAAAATTTAAGCGTCTCTAACAGTTCCTGAATCTCCATAATATTAGGGTCCAAAATCAGAAGGGCATGCAGATGAGAGAAGTCCAAAGCGAGGCATGCTAACTTTAAGAACAGAGAAAATACAGAGATAGAAAAAAGAGAAGCAATCCGATTACTAGCAAAGTTGTAGTAGGGATATATAAACGATTTACTCTAACAGTGTTCACTAGCAATAAGCATGAAAATTAGGGATGTGAACATCATAGTACGTACACACAAGGAGATGAAAGAACTCATCTGAAAGGCAATTACATCATGAACAATTATTAAAAGGTACTTACTTGAATCTCCAAAGGATGGCCATGAATTCCCATTCGGCGATCTATCATGCAAGAACCATCTGTGACCAATAATGTTGGAAACATATCAAAACCATCAGCAAGACACAGCTTTAAAATCATTTTTATCCCCGTTTGCACATCAACTCTTTCCTGCACTGAAAGATCTCCAGAGCATTTTCCATATGCTCGTAACAATATAATCCACCATAACCCTGACAGAAAGATCATAAGTCACAGAGTCATTAGTGATATGATCCACATGCATGATGAAATATTTGAATGTTATTGCCTCCATATTGTTCTCCTCTCTTTCTCTTCCTAGTCTATTTCTCTCTTGCTATTGGTTCTGCATCATAAACATTCAAACACCAGATAAATTTTCAAAGAGATATTATAAGATAGAAAGAACTTCCTACCAGAGTCAACCGGGGCAACACGACCAATAGCAGCTTCACCAAAGTCAGGATCTAATACATCTTCTGTTACAAAATCATCACCATCAAGTGGAACAGTGCGAACCTTGAAACTAGCAGGCATCAGTCCTTGGCCAGGACTATAGCAATCCATGGTTTTCTCCCAGCTCTGTAATGAAAAGAAGTGTGGTTCACTAGAATGGCAGAAACAAGATAAACTAAGTACAATGAAAGTCAGCATCTGTAACCATTCTTCCAAGTGAGCTTCCAGATAAAGAGCCATCTCAGAGAATGAAATTTTGTGTCTAAGAATAAAATTAATGTGCGTGTGTTCCAGATATTTCTAATGCTAATCTGTTAGAAGGGACAATATTCATATGTAGACAAAAAATTTGGTGTGTAGGCTTTAAATAAGGAAGAGAGAGACTTTCTTATCATAAGCTGGGTCAGTTTTGATTATAGAATTAACTTCCGTTGTGATACCCAATTCTATTTGAGTGGGTTGTGCTAGTGTGCTGAGTCCCACATCAGTTGTGTATTGAATCAGTTGGAACTATATAAGGTGATTACAGAGAACTCCATCGGTGACTGGTCCTTTGGGATACCATGTTGATATGGCGAGTCCTAACATTATAACACCCAATTCTATTTGTGTGTGGATTGTGCAAGCATGTGCTGAGTCTCATATTGGTTATGTGTTGGGTCCATTTGGACATTATAAAGTGATTATGAAGAGATCTTTTAGTGACCAGCCCATTTGAAGTATGACATCGACCTGTGAGTGTCCCTAAGTCATAACATTAAGTCAGAACATTCACGTCTGAAACCAAACTTAAAAGTAAAGCATTCACATGATGCACACTCAACTGATTGAAATGTGTAATAATAAGGGGACTTTTTAGATCATAAAGATTTAACTGACATAGGGTTTTCTACTGATTTTATTGAAAGGGTAAAATCCAACTATAACAAATTTCTAAGCAAATTTGTGAGAAAAAGGGGAGAAAAACAAAAAAACAAATCACTGACTACATGGAACTAAAAAATGAAATATATATATATATATATATTTCATGAACTTAATTCAAATCCCGGATTTGGTACTCAAGGAAGAGATTATTTTACCTGCAACTGAAGGGTATGAAGAATGAAGTTCCGCACAATATCATACTCCCCTTTTAAAAGGAAAGCTATCCCGGAAGGTATGAAGTCACGAATAAAGATCTGATCATAGTTCAGAGTACTAGTACAGCTTGGATCATTAGCAGCAATGGTTCCGATAGGATTGTTAAAATAATAGACCATGGAGTTCTTCAGTAAATTCCATGCTTCTTCCTCAATCAAATTGGTCCTAACCTTCTGTGTATGATCTTTATCTTTTCCCCCTGCAGCCGGATTACCATTTGACCCAAAAGCTCCCTTTTCATTTCTCAGTTGTTGATCCACCTTGAATTCATCAATACCTGGACTAGTTAAACCATTAGGAGGAATTGATACTGCTTTATCAGATTTGTTCACTAACAAGGTCCTACGCTGATCTTCTGCCGTTGGCCCTCTAAAACTTTCTGCTTGTTGACATTTGCAACGCATAGAATCCAACCTACTAGCATTACTTTTTCCGTGAAAAACACCATTGGTACCCTGCAACGCACATATCCTCCTGCAATCCTGTGAAATTCTTGAATTTTTATGCACTTGGGTACACACCAAACTTCTTTTCTGTGTATTATTTACACCTGATACTCCATTTCTCTTGCTTAAACATAGGTCAAAAGAGCCAAGGCGACGTACTGCCCCACATAGAACATGTCGAGCAGCTTCTGTACTAGTCATTGAGCACAACGTAGACAATTTAATTACTTCAAAACCCCTTATTTAAACCTCGGATGATGAAATCTTGACTAAGTATACCTCTCGTCTTAATTAAGGTACCTACACATCAATACAGAAGGTGAAACTCATGAACTACAGAAATGAACTGTCTCAACAATACTAATTCAATCTGTTTCACCAAAATCTACAAAAATATAATTATCAAAACGAAAATATTCCACAAACGCACATAATCAAACACAGAAATCCCCAACAGATCACACTAAGCAAGCTCAAAAGCATATCCAAATGGAAATTTCTGTTTCTTAGATCCGCTTCATGAAAATTATGAATATAACAACAGTTCATATATGTATGTATGTATGTTTATATTAAGCTTCTTGGCAGAAATACAGATGAACAAGAAGAGTAAAGCTTTTGATCAATATTTAAAAGAAAAAAACTTGGATTCTTGGCTTGCATATATTTTTTCGTCTGTATTCGAATTTTACCTCAGGAAGCAATGAAATAAAGGAAAGTTTGACGAAGCAGTGAGTCTAAAGCGACGATCATACGCAACGAACGAAGATGAGTAAGCTGAGCTTGTGTTATAACAACGACTTCTTCTTCACCTTTTCCAGAAAGAGAGGAATGAATGAATGAATGAATATATATAGTTGGGATTTGTCAATATGCAAAGGTTTAAGGTGGTGCTCAACTGAGTCACCTTTGCTTTCCTGCCGGAGATACAAGATAATTTTGTCCGGAAGCTAAATAGGATTATAGGGGTACGGCTTTATTATGTAATCGCTACATTTTTTAACTCCCTATTCTTTTTTCTCGCATTCCAAACAAAATATTATCTGATTTAAAGAAAAAATAAATAAAAAACAAGAAAAGGAAAAGAACATGATTCACAACTCACAAGACTGAGCTGCTCTGTGCTTGGGGATGACAAAATTCCTTCCTGCTTACTCTCCCCCAGCCTCACGTATCCATTTAAAATTTACAGATAATTAAAAATAGATCTAATTTTAAAAGCTTATTAGAACTAAAATCATATAGAAATTTAAATTCACACTTAAATCCAATAAGTTAAATTTCAAAAAATACATTTTTATAATTATGACTCCTGTTATCTTTTAAAATTCAAATAATTATTATGAATAAATTTTAGAAATTATAAAAAGTAATATCCATTTAAATTATACAAATATTAAAAAAATGTATTAACGCACAAATGCAGAAGGCCCTTTTCTCTCCATGCATCCATTAGATAAGATTTTTTAAATAAGTCCTCAATGAAAGCTCCCTCATCATGAGAACTACTAGTTTTCTATTGAAGTGGGGTATAACTGATTAAGATTTTTTCTTTTAAACGATTTTAAATGATATGTGGCAGAGACTAGAGTTCACCGTTTACATGTTTAGCTTTCAGAGAAATTTGTCGTAGTTGATGTATGTACATACTTTGTTTACATGTAGAGTGGTTGTAAGAACGAGAAATCTTCATCCAAATTCCAAGTTGTGGGTGCAGCGTGCTACTGAAGTTCTTGAACAAAAATGAGAATAATTTGATTATCAATAGCAAAAGAAAGAAGAAGAATACAAACATCACTCTCAAGCTCGATTCCAGTTTTCAAAACTGCTATATCTCGCTGGCACCAAAGCTCAATTGAATTTATTCTGTCTGCATATGTATACTTGTACACTTACTTTGGTCTCTTCATTCAAGTGTTAATTTCCATATGCTGGAACAAATAGCATTCTTATAAGAAAATCTTTTGCTACATATGCAATGTACAGCAGTTGAGAGGAAACTAAAACCAATATGAACAAAAGGAACATGTGCAAGTCGCATCTTGTTCCTTGATGAACAGGGCCTTAAACAAATAACTTGGGATCTAGTTAAATATTCCCTCTCCGCTACGGAAGTTAATATGCCCAAAAAATACATGGTGTTCATGTTAATTTTACCCATCATCCATGTTGTGATCATTATCATTGTCTCCTTCATAATATTCATCATCACGCTGAATGTGCTTGTCTTGGGTGTGCTCTGGGAGGACAATTCACAAAATTAATTAATAAGCGTGTCACAAGCTGAGAACAAACTGAAAGATTTCAAGTGCTAAAAATACTAGTGCACACTAGTGCAAGTGCTTCTAATGATTCAAGGAATTTTACTCACGATCCACACGTTCATCAGGATTCTGCTCATCTTCATCAAAATCGGGAATATAAAAGTCAGGTGGAACCTGCAATAGAAAACACATTGATTTAAGTAACAACTAATATGATATCATCATTCCATATGGGTATGGGTGTGGGAGCATGTGTGTGTGCTTAGTTCCCCTACATTGATTGCAAGCTTGGTTGACCTGACTTCATAAACCATTACTGTTAGTCTCAGCAGTGAATATTCTTTTCAGGATATTGAATCAAAGTGACAATGCATCCTTGACTTCTGAAAAATGGTCTAAGAGCCAAACTAACAGCATCATTTGGGATCAAGGACACTCCATGCATCAGAAATCTGAGTCATGAGTCATGACCAGTATGTTAGAGATTTGATTGTAGATACCAACGAGAACTGAGTGTGCAATGTGCAAGCGGATACTGAGTCTCACAACTGTTGTGTTGGATCATTCTGGTTTATACAGCAATGATTAGTTTTATCGGAGTAGTGTTAGTGAGCATGACCTAAGTGGTGACAAATTCTATTGTGACTCCACTCTTAAGTTTGATAATCTTGGGATGGTAATATTGAACAAGAATACCATTGTTTAAGTTTATGGATGCCCAAATCAACAAATCCAATAGACCACAGTTTTTGGATCTCTCATGGAAGATTTGTTTTATAGAAAGCATTATAGCCTTATTTATGTCCTCTTCCACAGATGGTCAATACAGTTTTTATTTTTATTTTTTTTTAAATAATTTGCAAGCAGCGAAAAGAATTATTGCATCTGATATGTCATGTTGCTAATTCTCGATCTACATCATTGTTTAGGTGGATTATCTATTTAATGTGTGGTGCCATATTGACACCGAAAACATAACATGCTAGTTATATGAATAACAAATTGCTTTTGCAACTACTTGCTTGCTTACCTCTTGCATTTGTACACTAGGAGCATGTTGGATGCAACGGAGATTTTCCAAGACTTGAATTTTAATTGTGCTAAGATACGATTTACTATTTAGGTTCTCCTGCACACCAAAAGAAAAATAAGAAGTAAGGCTTTTCTGAAGAATTGTTGAAAAATGAAAAAGCTACTAATGATGAATCTGATATATTTCAATATCCACCTACTAAACTGGTTCATTTAAATACTGCAAACACCAGCCGAGGCAATCTAATTGGTTCCAAGAAGAAAATTCGACTTTTTGAATAATGCAAAATGCACCATAACATAAATCTAACTAATTACATACTATATGTCCATTCGGAATCTTCAATGAGAAGTCTGGAGAAAAATACTTGATATACTCATTTTCTGGGATCTCTGCAAGAAAGAACAAAGATGCTAATGGTAAATAAGATATCCATATTCAGAATAGAACAAAAAAGTGACTCACATGTATACAAAAATGGCCACTCAAAGTATCATTAGAGTGACACATATGACTAAATAACTTCTTCTTTTTTTTTGTTTAACGAAATATGACTATTTAACTGAATTAAAGATTTTACATTGGTCAAGTAATGCGAAAGGTAAGCTTCATCTATGCATAATACAGCTAATATGCTCACAAACACCACTTGATTTTTCTTAGTTTGGATTAATGTAACACGAATATGATATTTCTCCAACAAATAGAAGAGTGCATTATAAGTTTGTTATTTATTTCCAGGTGCTCATGGATATATCGACCAAAACATTGCAAATCAGCTTAAAGAATGTAAATTAAAACAAGCATTGCTATGATCATGCAATATATCTACCGCCTTCCAGCAAACTCCAAAAACAAGAGCAAAGAAAAAAGTATTTATTCTTCAGATTCTCAGAGTTGCTTTATTGAGCCAAGATTATATCAGCATGATTATCTTACCAAGACTTTACCCTTTTATTTATTTATTTATTTATTACCACATTTTAATAAAGTCATTCTGTTTATTATTGTGGAGGGGAAAAAAAAATTTTAAATTGAACTTGCAGCAAAATAGTACTCTCGATAAAACAAAGATCACTTGCCATACCATTGGGAAGTTCTGAATCCAGAAGAACTCCAGTTTCAAAAGTCCAACACCGAGCAACATTCTCTTTTGTATATCCCCCACCTCCTGTAACCTGCAGGCAGAAGACATTCTCCGGTTGCAAGATGTATGAAATCGATGAATAGTAGGTAAAATCTAATCAAATAAACAACATACCAGTAAGGGTAAATTGAATTTCTTCACAAACCTAACACATTCAGCATGACCTGTAAGAAACATTAAAATGTCATCACAGAGTAAAATTTACCATAAACTACCACAGAGTAAAAAACAAGAATGAAACATTTTAAATTAACAATACTCTAAAGAGGTGAAAAAATGCTTCAATTACAATAAGATATGCACCATCAATGGAGAGATTGAAGCAACCCAAGCGGTCTCCAGCAAGAGAATCTGCCCCACATTGAAGAACTATCACACCTGGTAGATATGTTTCAACAACCTTGGAAATAATCTACAAAATTTAAATTTGCAAGAAAAGTTTTACACTTGACACCACCAAGCCAAAACTAAAGACAAAAATCCTTTTCTAGCAGAACTTACAGTCTTGAAAAGTCTACTGAAGCTAGTGTCATCTATTCCATCCTTTAGTGGCACATTTATGGCATAAAACTTGCCTTCTCTTTCTCCTATTTCCTTCAAAACAAATAATAGTAATACATATCATTACAATTTCAACTTTATCCAACGGAACACACAAAACTTCCAGTAATATAAACAAGTTAGGTATTATAGCATAAAACCAGATCATTGAAGACATGAATGCGAGACCAAACAAAATCATCCAGTACAACAGAAGCAAGCATGTTAACTAGTTATTACCATGCATCTCACCTTTCAACATCCCAAACGGAAAGGTCTACGCCAAACAGAAAGGTCTACACATCTCAAACAGAAAATTTCCAAAGAAATAGAAATGGGAAGTGGGTAGGGGGGAATCAATTCAGTGGAAATATATTTCATTTAGATGGGGTTTAAAATTTTAGCCAAAAAGACTCGATCAATAGAACCACTTTTACCCTAGCCAGCATCACATGATCAGATTCATACTAAAAATGGGATTCTAAGCCATAATATGCTTACCCAACAGTTTGAGCTAACTTTTTCAGCTATGATATATATATATATATATATACATTTTTTTTTTTTTTGGCCAAAAACAAAAAAGATATTTGTTTTTTTGTGGTGTTTTTAGGTATTGTGGGGATAGCTTGTCCAG
This sequence comes from Purshia tridentata, assembly GCA_003254885.1. NCBI lineage: Eukaryota > Viridiplantae > Streptophyta > Magnoliopsida > Rosales > Rosaceae > Purshia > Purshia tridentata. The sequence continues at coordinate 130,873 of QANT01006469.1, forward strand.
TCAATGGTTAACAATCATCATTCCCCTTTAGTTTTGGCAATTTCAGGATGAAATACACTAAATGCAGGGATAAATATCTATTGGAGATTAGTAGGTTATCAAATTAGAGATGAAGTAAAATCATTCTACCAAAACTATGCTAATTTTTGTATTCTTTTACCACTTCAGGTGTTGCTGAATTTCATCTGGTCTACATTTATCATTTTTTTAAAAAAACAGAATTTTTTTTCCAACAAACCATTTTTACATTCAGATGTTAATTTTTCTTTTTATGCAAGAGTAACAAGTCCTTTAACATCCAAGCAATACAATTTAACGAACTATTGTAAGATTTATACACTAAATTATGATCTCTTTGCTTAGTGTAAAATATAAAAGCCTACAAACAAATTCCAATATCTATAAACATTTAAATAATAAATAACCAACTTAATGTTTAAGTAATCACATGAAACTTTAATTTTTGGGACTTTGAATGCTTGCACACTAAAAGAAATTTCCATTATCTTTAATTATTTAGGAATAAATAACCAACTTAAGAATAAGCAACATTAAATGTAGGAGTGTGTGAATGCTTCCGCACACACACTCCTACACTGATGGTGCGTGTGTGCATATATGTTTTTTTGTATGTTTGTCACTGTGTGCGTGTGTAACAATCAATTTCATGATGCAACTGAGCATGAAAGTACTTCCCTGTGACTGACTATGTAAGCATCCATTAATAGGAATACTAAGAGAAAATACTCAGGCATCATAAATAATTGACAATTTTCACCATTGAAAATACTATGAAAACAAACAAATAGGTTTAAAAGGTTACCTTTACATCACCTGTTCCTGGGAAAAACATATCCCCAAACTTGTGAAAACTAACAGTCATCACCCTGTCAAGTTAAACTTCAATATTCAATTAGAGTTCAACAAGATCACAAAAACAACATTGTAAATTCTGGACACTGAACAATTATTTAAAATATTTATTACTATTGCAAAGAAATTTCCAGTTCTATCAACTTTTGAAATTTTATTTTATCATAGGATTGGAAACAATCAGAAAACACACAGCCATGTAGATTACAATTCTTTTAAAGTAAACGACAAATTTTAGCATAACATACATGAATATGAATCTGAAGAAAGAAACTGTATAAATGATGGTGAGTGTTGATTCTAATATGCTTTAACTAGACATCATAAACCTTGTCTAATCATCGGTAGGAATCACATTATTTTCTGACTAGAGAACTTGTTAAGCTATACAAAAATTAATAATTCATTACTGGATAACTTTCTAGATACCATATTTAAAATAGTATAGTTAAACTACATGAATACAAATTTTCACCGTCAAGTTTGAGCTGATTTTGTTAACAGTAAGGTATAATAGCTTCATTATTTTACTAAATTTAGTGTTATTCAATTATTCCATTCCTTAAAAAAATTCATTATAATGGAAATTAATAATTCATTACTGGATAACTTTCTAGATACTATATTTAAAATAGTATAGTTAAACTACATGAATACAAATTTTCACCGTCTAACAATTCTAATTCTCGTTACAAGCACCTCACTTGTAGTTTCAACATCACAGATGTAATAATTTGCAATTTGAAAATTGTCAAAAAAACATCACACCTTTTTGCTTATATCAATCAAATATTTCATCTATTCATCTATTATTCCATCTCCAAGTTTGAGCTGATTTTGTTAACAGTAAGGTATAATAGCTTCATTATTTATTAAATTTAGTGTTATTCATTTATTCCATTCCTTAAAAAAATTCATTATAATGGACAGGTTATGCACCTATCAGTGAAATAAAAAGCTTCTTCTACGCCATCCCCATGATGCACATCTATGTCAATATATAATACTCGGGCATGATGTTTTAGAAGCTCCAAGATCCCCAAGACCAAGTCATTGATGTAACAAAATCCAGATGCCTCGCACTTTTTGGCATGGTGTAGTCCACCAGCCCAATTTATAGCAATGTCACAAAGTTTATTGTTCAACCTACGTGCAGCATCTGCAAGAAAAATTTCAGTCAGTAGATATAGCAGAAGAGTCACAACACACACTTACAATGTCATAAAATTTGAATTACCTATTGTTCCACCAGCATAAATTTGACAAAATTCAAACAAGTTATCAAATACAGGGCAATCTTCTCCAAGATTATCTGGCACAAAGAAGACAAAAAGAATCAATAAACCAAACAAACACATTGGAAATAGATTCCATGAACTTCAATCAAGTTAGATAGAGGTTTGAAGTGCTCATGTGGAAAGCTAAAGAATACCACTCAAAAGTGAAAAACATATTTGTGTGTCCTCAATTAAAGCAAAAACTCAGAAAGGTCTAACAACCATTTCAAATTGATGATTCCAAGAACCTAACTGTGCAGTCAATGATACTTCCTCTCTCCAAAATATTCACTTAAACTAAACACTGAGACTAATGATTAACACCATATCAACCTCTTTTGATGGTTCACATCTAATTGTGTTGCAACATTAACTCGCAAAAAGGTAATCAGGAAGCAAAAAATTTTAAAAGGGTCAAGGAGATCTTGAATATTGTGGTTCAGTGACTTGTTAAATAGGCTACGCCAGAAATCAGGAATATGATCAAGGCCATCCAAATGATTTTGACTCCACCCAGTTTTGCTGAACCATGCCGATAAGTTCTAAAATTCTCTACCTCAGCATAAAATGATTCATCAAAATTTGTTCTTTTTAGTAATTTGCAAGTGGAGTGAACAGCACTATCTCATGATCAAATTTTCTATTACTAACTTTTTGGTGTTCAGCTCATAACAAGAACAACTGCACGCATACAAGCACAACTGAACAACATATACATAACTATGTCACCAGATTCATACATCTCGCCAATTCATTCGAGAACAAGTGCTGCGTGTCTGGCGTAATTCGGTGCAGAAACTCAACATAGTCAGCCGAATGGAATTGCGCAAGCTCCACCGGATATGCCTTGTGGGGCCGCTGAAAACACAAGCATAAAAAGATCGAAATTTTGAGCGAAAAGGCCTATGAAGTATGAACCAGTTTTTAGTTAGTACAATAACAAAATGGAAAGGGGAAAAGAAAAAAAAAAAAAAANAATGGAAAGGGAAAAAAAAAAAAAAAAAAGTAGTAGTGAGTAACTAACATAAATTTCCATCTTTTTGTGGAGCTCATATGAGAGGACTAGGTGATGGGTCATACATAGCCGGTGTGGTTTCATGGGATGGTTCGGCCCGAAGTATACGCTGCCCACATCCCCTGCAAGAACCCATTTTGATAAAACTAAATTCTGTATTTTCCACAATTATATGATTAAAATAACTACATGTTGGAAGCAAAGCAAAGCTATATCCACCATTAAAAGAAAACCCAAGCACAAAAAAAACAGAGAGAGCTTAGTTGGAGTAAACGGTTAGGGTTGGAGAGAAGGAGAAAGAAGTCTACCGTCATAGAAGTAGGAGATTCTGTCCTTTGAGCGCATTTTTTGCAGAAGTAGGAGGAGGAAGGAAGGGCCAGGCAGAGGAGGGCTACAGCTACTGAGGTTGCGCCATCTTCAGAGCTCGAACAAGAGCGAGAGAGGGAATGTACTGGATAAATCCCCTTTCGCGACGTTCAGTCAATGAAACGCACCGTAATGAGCTTCTCTACACTCTTTTTTTTGGCCAGGGAGCTTCTCTACACTAAACCTTGGAAATTCCTATTTATAACTCTAAATTTCTAAACATTACATCTACGCAAACAATTAAATGTCGAAATTTTTTTCCAAATTTCTATTTTTTTAAGGTCGCAAAATATTACTGAATCAAAATTCTTTTTCTCTAAAACTTTTATATTTTTGAACCATCGAAATTTTATCAAAATTTAAAATTTAATTCTTTACATTTAGGTAATGGGTAAAAATTAATATTATATAAAATAATATTAATAACA
>QANT01006472.1:0-10832 GCA_003254885.1 Purshia tridentata
CAATTGAAGACTTTTCCATCAATTCACACATTTTTCATCCAAATTTAGTGAGAAATGAAAGAGGGAAAAATGATGTATGAAGAAAAAATTATAAAGTATAAATGAAAGGAACCATTTTGCCCTAAAAAAAAACTTTACATAGTCCTATAGAAATATAAATTTGGATGAAAAATATGTGATTTGATGGAAAAGTCCTCAATTGACAAAATTAAAAAAGTCAAAGTCCTTAATTTTCTAAATTAAAAGTCTAGGGACTAAATTGATATAAGTGTAATAGTTTAGAGATCAAAATGACTATTTATCCTTAAACTTTTATAGTCAAGTCAACAAGAGTGAATTGAGTAAATTATACGTAAGAAATTACACAGAAATCACAGAATGTAAAAGTAAAGCTAGCTTCTGTGGGTTAGTTAGGCATGTCTTCTAATTTTTTGGGTCAGAAGTTTAGCTAGCTAGGCAAGTCTAGGAGACTAGGACCAAGAAAAACTAAGCTATATTCTCGTCACAGTTCAGATTTTTCGTACTATTTTTGGGCAGTATGTATGGTCAAGCTGTTAATTAGTGCGATAGTCCCATCATCCCAATATCCCATGCTTGATGCAATGATGTTACGACAACAAATGCGACGTTAATGTCTCTGTCGTATTAATTCACGTACCTTAATAATCATGTGCTACAAGCTAGAAATAACAACCTAGCTTTTCATTCAAAAGGGTAGTCGATCCATATGTATATATAAACATGTATATATATATATATATATATATAGAGATTTTTTTGGCGCAGGATCAAGAATATACATATATATTATATATTAAATACTAGTTTGACTAATTGGTACTATTATTCGTATTAGTACAACATATATAGTCCCCTGGATTAAAAGAACCTAGCCAGATCGAAGACCCAACAATGGTTAGGTATCCAATTTGATTTTTTTTTTTTTGTTCCCTATGCAATAGCAGTGGTATATGAGGAAGGTTTCATTATCCTTTTATCTCTAAAATAGTAGAGATAAAGAGGCAGCTAGCTAAGCTAGCACACAGCTGCCAATAAAAAATTAATTGTTAATCTGCAACAAATTAAATAAACTGAGACTAAACTATAAACAAGATGATGATTATATAATTTGCAGTCACCCATATGTGTATATATTAATAGTACGACCTAGCTAATTAATAAACTAGTTCTGTATATATAATATGATGTCAAATAAATACATTCGTTTATTCAAGAGAAAAGGAAAAAGTAAAAAAAGAAAAGAACGTTAATTAAGACATATATATTACTACTACTAAGTACTAACTCATAACTATATCTAAATTAAGTAAAGTGCATGCAGTAATACCCATGAATCATTGTGGACCTTGATCGATCCTCTTCAGCTAGCTGCTTTTGGGTTATAATTAACGTCAAATCATCATCATTTGTATATCTAGTTTAGTTAATTTTGCGACAGCATCATGTGACACTAATAGGTCCAATATTATTAAGGAGGGGAGCTGAGGATGGTTTATTATTGTTTTGCTCCAAAGGATGACTACTTGGTGCGGCAAGCGTGAGCTGTAGATCATCATCATCAGGTAGTACTGTCCCTGATGATGATGATGATGCATTGGCTTTTGATGATGAGGCCTTTGGTGATGAATATTTCACCTGGGAATCGATCAACCCGTAAATCCAACCAGGCGTGGCACGATCACAATGTTGCGAAGCTAATACAGGATCAAGGTTTTGATGATTATGATGATCTGGTTTTAGATTTTGTGCAGATCCAGAGGTACTGCTAAGTTGAAGCAGAGGCAGCAGTGTGGTATCATCTTTACTATGTTGATGATGAGAAGTACTTGTTGGAATGTTAAGATATTGAGTAGGAGGAATTGGATCGCTAATAATTGCCTTAGAATGACAAGTATTATTAGCAACATGATGCTGATCGGCCGCCACAAGATTGCTGCTGCTCCCAAACTGTCATCAACAGTAGCACAACAAATTCAATTCAATTCCCATTTCATATGTTATAGGATTTATATTCAAGTTAATGATCGATCGATGTCAAACACATCATTGAACTCTAAATATTTAACTATCGAAAAATAATATCAAAATTTGGTTAAGTTAAGAGAGGATCGATAGATATATGTGTCGTAGGTACCATATCGAATAGGCTTGAACGTCGCTTCTTCTTGGTGAGGCTTGCTTGCCTGAGAAAATACTTCTGAGCATGGCTGGCCACTTGGGTTGGGGTTCTCGTGGTGACATAGTTCCTAGAGATGCCCCTCCAGTCACCCTTCCCAAGCTTCTCAAGCCCCATTAGAAATGTTCGGTGCTCCTCCTCTGTCCATGGAACTCCTAATAAATATCGTATATATATCCAACCACACATGATTATTCACATTCATAAGAAAACATACATACATATATATAGTTTCAGATAATTAAGAAATTCATGATGATAATTAGAAATAGGTGAATTGGGTGGTTTTAAAATGTGAAGAAAATGTGATTGAAACTGGCTAATTACTAGAAAATTACCTCAAGATCGAGTTAACACCGACGGAATACAAAAATTCACCTATAATATTGATGAAAATCTCTCACATAAATTAAGTATACAACACAATATATAATTAATATACTATTTTGAGGTGAATGCTTTAACTTTTTATCAGAAAAAACTAATAGTAGTCGTACTTTGAAGTTCTTCTTGGGGAAAAAGAAAGAGCATGAAGAGAGGTTTTATTAATTTTTAAATGAGTAAATATAATAAGACAGACATTGGGTTAATGAAGTCACCTTTTTTCCTCTCTTGGGCTCGACATATGAGGCCATCGGAGAGATAGCCGATGGAGGGTGCTTTATGATGATGATCAGAGGACAATGAAGAAGAGGGGGAGGTGGAGGAGGCTGATGACGTGGGCAAGCAATCCATGCTAAAGCTTTTCTTCATGGACATGTCAACATGTGCAGAAGACGAGGAAGAAGAAGACATGATATCATGGTGAAGTTGAACACCAAAGAGCCTAAATCCATGACCCACAATAGTAGTAGTGCCTCTGAAATTTGTGCAGGTCCTTGAATTGTGGCCTATGTTTCCACAATGCGAGCACTTTCTTCCCATTTTCACACCCAGACACCCCTTAACTAATTCTCAGACACCCACAATTCCAAAGACTCAGAGAGAGAGAGAGAGAGAGAGAGAGAGAGAGAGAGAGCAGGAATGAGTAATATGCTTGGTGGTATATATGATGATATGTGGGGGTGGGGTTTATGAAAATGGATGCACACCAAGAGAAGATGGTTGGATGGACATAATTTATTGCTGGATAATTTCCAACTTGGGTTTTCTAAACAAAATAAAACTAGTAGTATAGCTACCCCTCCCCCTCTCTCTCTCTCTCTCTCTCTCTCTCTCTAAATCTTATCTTATACATGGAAATTTTTGTCCTCTGGAGTTTGTAGGCATGTAGCATACGACGTACAGTATTCAAAAGTTGGGACCCTTAGCCAATTATTCTATTTTTTGTTTCCTTTTTAATACTGCACACTGGCCAATTACCTAGCACCAGTAGCACTTTTTTATATAATCAAGCAGATAGCTGCATATATTATTCGTATTTAAGTTATTACATAATATGAATTTGCTATACGTATTTCCTTTAATGGTATATATGTACCAGCTAGAGAGAGAGAGAGAGAGAGAGAGAGAGAGGATCCTCCAATTACTTGGAAGTAGGTAGGTGAGAAATATCACAGAAAAAGGAACAAGTTTGAAAATATTGATGATCAACCAATATTGCACTTTCATAGGAAATTAACCCATACAACAACACCCATGCTATGTATTCAAGGCCTTAGCTAGCTAGGAGAAAATATATTGAATAGACAACCCAAATAGCGTATGAAAATTAATTCATGTTTCAATTAATTTCATTGTTAGTTCCACCAAAATTTGAGGATGTTAGGTTCTCTCTAATAAGTCAACAGTTAATACCTGCATGCCTATATGTTAAAGTACATATGTACTAGCTAAATATTAATAAGACTAATATATTCACGGAAATTCAGAAACAAAAATGTCTGTTTTCTTTATTCAACCTTTCAAATAAGTGCACCAAATGCTCAAAAACAGAGTACTGATTATCACCTCTAAGACTCTAATCCAAGTAATTATCAAAATCACGCTCCTAGATTAATTGGTGGCACGTAAATTTAATTTTATTTATTCGGCGGCTGATTAATTATCAATCTAATCAGTTAATCAAGCCTTACCTAACTCTTTATCCTTGAAATCAAGCTTCCGATCGAGTCTATACACAAAAAGAAATTAAGAACATGCACTGTTTAATTTGACATTTCATATCTCTTAATTAATTATTTATTTTAATATATTTGGCTAATGACTTTAGCTATAAGGTACCACTAATATCACAAAACAGAATCCTGGGTTTTGATTGAAGGGAGGAGAATAGTATATTCCCTTTCCCATATTGGTAAACTATAATACACAAGTACATCAAATTCTAGATAGGGACTAAGATGTAATAAATTACTATATTGGATAGACACTTCTCACCCAACTACTTGTGCCTTACTTAATGTTATTGTTCTAGATGAGCCAACTTGTTAAGGATTTAATTAAAACTACTAATTACTAGGAAAAATAATAATACAATGTATCATGAGGCCAAGTTGAAAATTGTTTAGTTCTTTCTATGTCTGAACCAGGAAACACTTCCATTTTATTCGTATTATTGGTATGCATTTGGCATTATTATACAAAGGAATCTTCCCTCGTATGAAACCAGAGGATAATGGTCCTTGCCAAGTTTTCTAATATTGTTTGACTAAGTACATGTATATTAACTATTAAGTCATTTGCTTAGGTTTTTTATAGTAATAATTTATGTGAGAAGTTAATATCTAGCTCTTAATCAATGCTTAGTTTTTTCTAATCTTATTCAACATGCCATTTTCTTAATTCTTTAATTAATTAACTCTAATCATGAGGCTTCTCAATGTCATTTGAGCTGCATTCCTTTTAAGATTTATAGTTAAAAAACATTCTGCTGTGTCAAAACTCGATGTCTGCATGATTATCAGAGGACCCAATTAATGAATTGATAGTTCATCATTTTCAAATGATCTGTGAGTTACTCATATTATGCTATCAAACGGTGAGTTGATTAAATGTCCTTTTTTGCATGGTGATGTTTTCAACCTTTTGTTAAGCTGGAGGTCATGTGTTCAATTCTAGTGGAATAGAGATATAACTTTATAACACAAAGGGCAGCATAATTGGTTTGGAAAAATTCTTGCATACAACATACATATATAACCTTTTTTTCATATTAACTGATAACATGATCAACACATAAAGAGTAACTATGAGAGCAATATTATATATATATATGAGTTTTTATAAGGATAAAGTACATAATTAATATATATGTAAGTTAACTAAATTTAGTAGTTTAGGTGTCTTGTAGTAGTCTGTAAATATTTTAGGTTCTTTATTATATATTTATTACTAAATTGTTTCATCAATCAATTTTTTCCTCCCATATATTATTGCTTCAGCACCAACCCAAAAGGCATCTACTTTATGAGAAATCAATGGCCTCAAGTGAACCATCATAGCCTGAGTATGCTGAAGTTATAAAGCACTCTTCATCTAAAGAAGTGAATGATTCTTGTTAATATATTAACTTTTAAAGAAGTGAATGATTCTTGTTAATATATTAACTTTCAAAGTACAGGTGCACTTTGTAGCAGCTAATTGTTAAGTACAAATACAGTATAAGAGTGAAGCACTTCATCTAAAGAAGTGAATGATTCTTGTTAATATATTAACTTTTTAAAGAAGTGAATGATTCTTGTTAATATAATAACTTTCAAAGTACAGGTGCACTTTGTAGCAGCCAATTGTTAAGTACAAATACAGTATAAGAGTGAAGCAGCGGACCCAATGTTGTCGCTTTGATGTTTTTAATTATATCATTTGATTCATTTTCAATCCCCCACCCAATCCTGTTCTCTGCTGCTTTTTGGGGTCTATTTTCTTCTCAAAAGTCTTACCGGAATATAAAGGAAAAAGAGAACAGTGTTATCTAAAACATGCACTTGGAGCCACTGATAATGAGTAACATGAAAAAGAAAATAGAGTTCAAATGTGGAAAAAGTTGAAAGAATGGACAAGATTTCAACATGGGTCATATTCAAATCCAAGGATCTCAACTGCTCTTTATTTGGGAACTGAGCATTTTGCCTTTATATCTCATTTTCATATCATATAAATTATAGCATTAGTACTACAAAGCCATTAGTGCTTCAAGATTACATCACATGCCATAATCCAGTATTAGCTAGCTAGAACCACGATTAAAGTAGAGGAATATCCAATGTACAAGCACTCACCATATCTTAATTTCTTTTTAAAAATTCTTATATCAGCAGCCACAAAAGAGAGGTGCATGATATTATTGTCACTTGTTTATTATGTTAATCCACAAGTATTAAATTCTGGAGGGGGAATGATTGTAACAGTAGGCAAAAGACCATTAGTACTTAAAAGTCTGTCAATTCTATTCAATAAAATAAGATTTTATTCTATTTTTGTAATTTATTTTCTGCTGCTACAATAAACTAAGATTTGATTCTAGGAAGAAGTGTCTTTCTAACTATACAAGGAGGCGGAGGTGCCAATTTTCCAGGTCATTGCTTCTGAGTCAAAGTTATGAAGGAATCTTTTTTATGCAGATGAGGAAAACTGGAAATTCAAACAAATTGGACCGCACTGAAAAAGTTGATCATTCATAGCTTTTAACAAAACCATGGGTTTTGAAAGTTGAAGTCAATGATAACACATGATTCCCCTGCTACTTAATAGATTGGGCAAATAGTCATCAATTTTGTCAGTGCTTTTGTTATCACAAAGAATTTATCCTGAGCAGGTGGCATGAGTATCAGAAATTGTAAAAGAATGGTTCATATGGAGTTCATACAACAGAGAATGCTGGTTGTAGTAACAACTTTGGATCCTCACATACCACCTTTTCTCAGTACCATGTGCCTTACATGAGGAATTTTGTGGCTCTTGAGTTGTCCCTCAAGTACAATCTTCTTAATACCCTGCAGTGAATATATTTATTCCATTCCCCCAGTATAACAAGAAAAGAAGAAAATTATTCAACAATTGGAAAATTCTATAAGTAGTTTCAGTCCCTGAAGCAACCAATATGTAGTCAAAGGTATTACAAGATTGAAAAAATAGCATTTGTTAAATCAAAGTCAATATGCCTTTTAATGACCTTGAATTGATTCATTGCCATTCTGAACCATCAAATAAAGAAGGAAAACCAATGGACATTCAGAACTGAAAAAATCTCAAAATTTTAACGATAAAAGGTTTCATGTGGATTTGCTTTTCAAATAAGCAAATTTCTAGAATACATTATTCAAGTAATCACAAATGATAAAAAAACAGAACTAAAAAAAATGTTTCGTTTCATTCTTTCAAAGAAATTGCACAAGTAATTTCTAGAAACAATTCACAAAGCTGAAAAAATAAATAATTCTACATTGTGTCATGCATCTGCAACTTCTCTGTATTACATCATTTCACCAATACAAGGACTCTTTCATCAGATAATGAGAATATGCCACAGTATAATCTTCATTAGACAACCAAAAGCTGCCTGGTAAGGTATCAGTGCACATCCTCGTCCATTTGGTAAAAACAATGTTAGGTCACTGCAGAAAAAGAAGAACTAAAAAGCCACATTAACTGCAACAAGTCAGAAGCAAATCTCTCTCTGTACCTAGGAAGCAAGGATATGGATATTGGTAAAATATGATACATTACATGCAAGGTTTTGAATTTAAATTACATATATAAATAGAGGATGCTTTGGTATGTTTTTTAATTGTTTTTCCTTAAAATAGAATAACACTAATAGAATAAAGAAACTGATCCATTACATGCTTTTAAGAAGCATTCCATTCTCTGAATTTGCATATCCCTCGTCGCTTTTCTTCAAAAGAGTCACGGATAGACTGCACCATGGAACAGACAACAGGTACATGAGCCAATTCATTATGCCGCTCCTGCAAAAATGAATTTAGCTCCATTGACCAACAATTTAAAAGCATAGATTTTAGAGAGAGGGCTGGATGAGGTTGAACGTGATACCACTTCAGAAAGACGTTCTTCTAAACCCCTGGAAGTTTTATCAGCAGGCATGAATATCTTTTGGTAAGCTGTTCTCAGGCTTCTGATCTAGATCCTTGCCCAAAGGAATAAAAACTCTTTACATGAAATTAAATATAACGAAATTAAAAAAGTGAAAAATCAATTGATTAACAAAAACCTCTGCAGCTGTAAATCCATGACGCCGTAGACCCTCAAGATTTAAACCACGAAGCTCAGCCCTTTCTCCAGCAACCATCATGTACTTCGGAATATCCAGTGCAATCTTCAGGATATACAATAAAAATATAAAATCAAGATTGCACAGTGGGAAAGCTATAATCAAAATGTATTAGGTAATTATAATAATATCAATATACCACAAGTAGGGACTGTAGACTATTGCTTTCTCCTTGGGTGGTTGTTTGGAAGTGCTAGGGGACACTCATACATAATGTGCTAGACACTTCAAAGTACTTGCACCATTGTAATAGTTCACTAGTTACAATTCATTGTACTACTTACCTAAGTGCTGATATTGGACACAGAGCAATTGTGCAAGTTCCTTTGATACATAAAATTGTAGTGCACAATGACAGACGGTGAGAAGAATGATTTTGACATACCACAGACCCACCACCAATGAAAGAGTGAGAACCAACATGACAGAATTGATGAACAACAACAGCCCCTGCAGTGTGAGCATAATCCTGCATTTTAAACACAACTATATATCAGATACTACATGTGGGATAGAAGTATATATAAGGATATAACCTGACTTAAAAAAACTAACGTCACATTTAGATGTAGGGATGACAAGATACAATTTAACATTGTGGATTTCAAATAACTAAATACAATGTATCATTCCAATTCCATGTATAAGTATATTTGTTGAAATTTGAAATCTCATAATCTGAAAAATCATAGGGGCTTACTTCCACCACAACATGGCCTGCCAGAAGGGTATGATTTGCAAAAATGGTTTGGTTCCCAACCTTGCAATCGTGGGCAATATGACAAGAACCCATGATAAGATTGTTATTCCCAATAACCTGATTACATAACCCTAGTCAGAGAACGAAACTTATTACACAAGCATCAATGAAAAAGTGATGAGCATATCCACATACTGTTGTATCACTTGACATTGAAGACCGGTGGATCGAGGTATGTTCTCTGATCTCATTGTTGTCCCCAACATCAAGGAAACATTCATCCCCTGACTAAATCATAAAGCAAATACAAACTAGTGAACTGGGTCATCAAAATTCAGTATCCCAATGACTCTGTTACATGTGGAAAGTTGGAGACTGACCTTATATTTCATGTCTTGGCATTTGACACCAACCACGGCATGGTGTCCAATTACATTATTACATCCCAGCACAGTACGCCCCGGAAGATCGTCACCAACAACGGCACCACTGTCTGACAAGTTTTTCACCACAATGAAAAAATTGAAAACATGAAATCAAAGAGAAACCCATATCACATCAAGTTATCAACACTGTATAAATACATTCAAAACTCACGTCATCAAAACGCAGCGTTCCCCCACTTCCGTATTCCCAAAAATATGGCTTCCCGGATGTAATTGGCAGCCATTTCCAAGTTTTACGGACGACCCAACAGTACAAAAGGGCCCAATTGAAACACCCTGATCGTAAAAACCGCAAAAAGAACCACACTATAAGTTTCATCGCTAGGCAGCCAATTTAGTTAATTGCTGAGAGGTGGAGCAAATTAAGTACCTTACCCACGACGGCATTGGAGTGGACGATAGCAGTGGGATGAATGAAGGTAGGAGTAAATGTGGTGCAGAAGCGACGCAGAGACAGTGAGCTCAGGCTGCTCAGCGCAGAGCACAAGCGTTTGCCGCCAACTTTCATCAGCGCACCCATGCGGCTCGTCTCCTGACCTCACTCAGACTCCGACACCGCTTTCCCTTTTACTTTCCCTGTTTAAAGCTCTTTCATTTTTCGGGCCCAACTTTTTACCCAAGTAACTTTAAAAAACGTTTAGTTTTAGTCCCTCCAATATTCGTAAAATTTTAAGGCCCAAGTTATACCGAGTATTCTTTGTTGCTAAGTTGGCCATCCTCTCATTTTTATTTTTTTTCCTTTTTGCCCCTTCAGTAAAAAAAAAATATATATCTCTTCCTCCCTCCCTCATCGGACCACCCACCTCCACCCCACCCCACCCCACCTAGACGTCGGCACAACCCCATCTAGCTGCCGCGCCACCCAACCCACCCAACCCNTGACCCACCCGCTCTCTCTCTCTTTGCGCGACTCTCTCTCTTTTGCGCGACCTCATCTCCACCTAACCTAGCCACCGCGCGAACCCACCCCCACACAACCCAGCCACCACGACCCTAGCCTTACCCAACCCAACTATCGCGCAACCCCACCCCAACCACCACCTCTCTCCAAACCCATTCGGTAGTATGCTGTCGAAAAATACAGAAAGGTTTGGCAACTTATGACTGAATATAAGTAATATGTTCGGTAGAATACCTCCATTCGGTGATTACTTACCAAAAACACTGCCTACGTTCGACAATAGGGTGCCAAATAATCACCAAAATTTCAGCACACCAGTGTCGAAAAGTTTTTAAACAGCCGAAGATGTAGTGGGG
>QANT01006473.1:0-10210 GCA_003254885.1 Purshia tridentata
TTGACACCATAGAACGGAAATCTCTGTTGGAGTGGATTTGGGAAATGTACGGATCTGGAAAGCTTTTGTTTGCTGTGGATGAGAGACTGAATATTGCTTTTGACATGAAACAGGCAGAGTGTTTGATGATTGTTGGATTGTGGTGTGCTCATCTTGATAGCAGCCTGAGGCCTTCCATAAAACAAGCAATCCAGGTTTTGAATTTTGATGCAGAAATGCCAGATCTTCCTACAGAGATGCCCATTCCAATATATTGTATTCCCACTAAATTGGACCGTGGTGTCGAGATTTCAATATCAAGTTCAAGTCCTCTAAGCTAGATTGTAGGTTGTGGTGGAGCTTGTAACTCTATTGGTTAAGAACATTTACCCCTACACCCGAGTGTTGATGTTAATTAATGTCTCTGTTGAAATCAGCTCAAGCCAAAACTCTGTTTCCAAAACAGCTCGAGCTTATTTTGGGAGAGAGCATTAAGCTGTACTCTTACTTTTGCTATTTGTTATTAATTTTAAGTCTTTTATTTTTGAATGGTTGGATACTAAAGCTTACATAGATGGCTGAGATCACTTCCACAAGATATTTGCGTTAAAGCACTTTGTGCAACATGATATATATTATTAGTTGGTGAGATCAAAATCTGATTATTCACTACACCAGAAAACACACTCTCTTAAAACTCTCAGCATTTCTTTGTTTTCTTTGTGCTTGTTATGCTTAGCTTGCATCTTCCATTCATTGTGTGTGTGTGAGATTGCTTGTAAGCTTAGGATCAAATCCAACACCAAGGTCCCGAGTTGGAATCTCCCTCCCCTAATAATGTTTGATAAAAAATAAAAAATTGTAGGTTGTGAGAATGTACTTTAAATTCCCATCTCAGTTTTTCTCAAATGTATGGTACAATGTTTCAAGGAAGATCAATGCCTATTATTGCCTATACATGTTTAAGCATTTATATTTTGAGCATGAAAACAATGTCATACTTGGCTAGTGCCTGCTTTATTTCTCACTTGTCACTTAACCTTATTTGATTGATTATATATAGATTGATTAAATATATATGATTAATTTGGTCTGTGAATCTCACTTAATTTCTTTTGAATTGGAAAAGTTCAATAATTTGGACAGACGTTCATTGCCCATTCCCACATATCGTGTAACTTCAAAATCAGACCATGGTGCTGAAATTTCAATTCATAGTTCAAGTCTCTTAAGATTGTAGGTTTTAAAAATGTACTTTAAATTTCCATCTCAGTTTGTTCAAATATATGTTTCAATTTTTCAATGAAGATCAATGCCCCTGCATCTAAATTGCCAATATCTTAGAGTTTAAAGCATCTTTATTTTGAGGACGAAGGAATGCCATGTTTTGATGCCTGCTTTATTTCTCACTTGTTGCTTGTATTCAAATAACCTCTTTTTTTTTTTTTTTTTACGGAACCTGTNCCGAAAAAAAAAATCTGTTTTTTTTTTTTGAAGGAACCTGTGCTAAGTAACATATTAACAGTAATGTGTAATAAATCCAACCAACTTCATATATATGTTCACGATTTGCTGTAAACCCTTGCGTGATATAATAATTGGTTTTCGTTGTCTAATTTATAAATGGTATTATAGCAAGAAATCCTTGTTTTAAACCGATCAACCACATGTGTGCTGTAACATCACTTAATATAAGTATAGTATACGTACGTGTTTGGTTCAAGTCACATTACACGTGAGGAGATAAGTTATGAGCTGGTCTTATATAAGATTAATGTAAACTCTTGCGTTATACATATAAATAATGTCTCGGACCTTTTCACTCATCACCAATTGGTTATAATTAAATGCAGTAACTTCTAACTTAATTGTATTTTTGCTTATAATAAGACAATGGTAATTTGATCCTCTGGCTTTCCCTCTCTCCTTCTCTCGTAGTTTTGTGATGTATGCATTGGTTATTAGCTTTTCTTGGATATGCATAGCAGCATATAGGGACTATCAGATACAGAGTTAATCAGTCCAAGATCAAAATTAATCAAATATTAGGTTTAGTAGATAAGTAAAATAATACTAATATTGAGACATTGGTGTTTTAGAGATTATTAATACTTTGAACCCTAAAGAAAACATTTACTCATGTCAATAGCCAATCTCAAATCTTCTATAATTGATCACGATTATCTTGAAATATGAGCATGCAGGACCCTTATTAATTATATATATATATGATTGGTTAACTTTTTTTTTGACTTGGAATAATATGGACAGAGTCTTTCACTGCCCCTTAAGTTGCTCAAAAGAAGTGTTTCGGGTGGTGACTCTAACATTCGCAGAACTTGAAGGGTCGGGAATCATATTTTTTATAATAAATTACTTCTAAGGATAAAAAACGCAAAGCAAATCCACTTAAAAAAAAAATTAAGTCAAATGACATTTTATATTACATGCACCAGGTCTGTAATGTAAAAAAACTGTTGAGCACTCGACATTCTTGCCGAGGGTGCTCAGCAAATGCAGATGCACTCTGCATCTCGGCATATGCAGATGTGAATGCATGCATCTATTGCTTTTTTTGAAATGCATATGCATTTAAAGTTAATTTTGGAGTTGTATACGTAACTTTTTAACTTTTAGAGTTTTTAAATTTGCATATGCGGTTTTTAGAATGTAGATGCACATGTTTAGGTTGCATCTAAAACCTCAAGTGCTCGGCAAGAACTGTTGAGCGCTCGATAAGAATTTTGTCCTAGAAGTTAAGTACGTATTGGGTTAGGTGGACTATCAGTTAAGTTTCTTTCTCATTTTAGCCTTCTAGGAAAGTACCCTATTTTTAAATATAAATACACTATGTGGTCGCCACATGGTGGACATGGATTTGTAGATATGAAAATTTTGGTGGACACATGGTGGACATGGTGTTTCGATGCACATTTCTTTTCTTTTGGGGTTTTTATTTTTTATTTTTTATTTTTTTCTAAATTCAGTGGAGAAGGTGGTTGCCACAAGGTGGGATTTGTGGTTGCCACATGGTGCAAATTCCACCATCTGCAGTTTTTCTTCTTCTCCATTAAATTCAAATATGATTTTCTTTTAGGTGTTCTTGCAACTGATTTTTTGGGTATAATGGTGATCTACAAGCAAATCAATGATTCAAGGATTCAAATTTCATTCTTGATTTTTTTTTTCGATTTGGATTGCTTTTTTTTTTTTTAAAGATTTTTGTGGGATAGAGAAGAGGAGAGAGATAGAGAGAGAGAGGAGATGATAGAACGCTGGCAGCGAGGGAAGTGGCGTCGACAAGTGGGGAGCCTAAGGTTTGAGTTGTTATCCTCCATGGCTACTGCAACAAGAAGGTGGAGGAGGGTTTGGATGCTGCAGCAAGATGGTGGCCAGGCTGGTGGCTAGGGGGTTGTGTGTGGCGACCAGAAAAGGAGTTAGAAAAGCTTAGGGGTATTTTGGTCCAAAAAAAGATAAAAGGGTAAAACAAAAGCATTAAAACCCTGACATGGGTTAAAAAAGGTTAGGACATATTAAATTGGGTCATTTAGTTAAATTACCCAAATTAAACTCCGGCCGCTTCTTTAAAGTGGAAACCATATATATACACATTCTAAGAGATCACATATAGCTACAAATATATGTTCAATTAAAAATATACATTTTGTTACTTCATGATTTAGTGCAATAGTGTGAATCTAGGGATTCTGCATTTGCTATTATGATGGTATACATTAGGATTTTCAATATTCAAGCAGTTGGCCAGAAAAATATTGGGTGGAGTAGTTTTAATTTAACAGAATTAATGTGAAATTTTGTCCCGAGTACTTTAGGATGCCTAACTAATCAAGGGTCAACTCTAGCAGATTACAAGGTTTGTTGAAACATCGATTTATTTTGTAAGCTAGCTTGTTGTTAGAGGTTAGTCTTTCTCCTTTTAAATATTCCATGTTAGTGAAAGTGACTGCATGGGCAGTGTTGTGGTGATTATATTTATAGTAATCAAGTTGATGTAGATGTATGTGTCACATAAGCAGACAGAAAAACTGTCGAAAGATTCAGGTAATTCCACATGAATTTGCGTAAATTCTTTTTCTGTATTTCTGATATTCTCTTTCAACAAATTTGTAACATTATAAGACCCCGAGAGGAGCTTAATTACCAATTACATGATCAGTTCATATAAAAGTCGGTTCTTCTTGAGTCACTTCCGTGATATATATAGATCTCTCCAACTTGTCCCAACTCTCTCCGTCTCTCCTCCTCACCCCTACCAATGGCCACCTCATTCTACAGCTTAGTATTGCAACCACTCTTTTTTTTCCTTCCTTTTCTTCCCTCTGTTTCTTCAATTTCTTTTGAGATATCTCGCTTTGAGTATGATACACCCAACATTCTCTATCATGGCGATGCAATAGCTCAAGATGGGGCTGTGGAGTTTAACAAAGTCAATTATGTATGGCGTACTGGTTGGGTCACCTATGCTGAGAGGGTGCCTCTATGGGACTCTCACACAGGAATGCTCGCTGATTTCTCTACTCATTTCTCCTTCACCATTGACACCCAATTCCGTCCCCTCCCTGGACATGGGATGTCATTCTTCCTTGCTCCGGCTGGATTTGAAATCCCACCAAATTCAGGTGGTTCCTATTTAGGCCTATTTAACACCACGACCAGTAATTCCAACCAGAATCAAATTGTTCTTGTAGAGTTTGATTCTTGCGTAACTCTGGATTGGGATCCAAATTTTACGCACGTTGGAATCAACAATAACTCATTGAATTCTTCTGTCTACACTGCTTGGAATGTCACACAACACAGTGGAGATACTGCTAATGTATGGATTACTTACAATGCCACTACTCAGAACTTGAGTGTCTCTTGGACGTATATATCAACCCATAGTTCTCAAGAAAACAGTAATCTTTTTTACCAAATTGATCTAATGAAGGTTCTGCCGCAGTGGGTAACAGTTGGATTTTCAGCTGCTACTGGTACTGGTGGGTATTTAGAGCGGCATATCCTTAAATCCTGGAAATTCAGTTCAAGTTTGGATATAATAAAAAAGCGACGAAAGGGTATGAAGAGATCTCTTGTGGGCGCAACACTTTTTGGTGGTGTTTTAATATCTGGGGTGATCATAGCATTTGCGGTTTTCTGGAGGAGGAAGCAAAAGAAAAGGTTGAGGAGGAAGCAAAACAGCAGCCAAACAGCAGTCAAGATGAATTTAACTTCTGTTCATGATCTTGAAAGAGAAGCAGGACCAAAGAAGTTTTCTTACAGAGATCTTGTTTCAGCCACCAACAACTTCTCAATCGAGAAAAAGTTGGGTGAAGGCGGGTTTGGTGTGGTCTTCAAGGGGTATCTGAATGACATAGATATGGCAATTGCAGTGAAGAAATTTTCGAAGGGATCTAAACAAGGGAAGAAGGAGTACATAACGGAGGTGAAGATCATTAACATGTTAAGGCATCGGAATCTGGTGCGACTCATAGGTTGGTGCCATGAGAAAGATGAGTTCCTACTTGTCTATGAGTTCATGCCAAATGGTAGCCTGGATTCTCACCTATTTGACAATAAGAGTCTTCTAACTTGGGCTGTGAGGTACAAGATAGCTCTTGGTTTGGCATCTGGTTTGCTATATCTTCATGAAGAGGGGGAGCAATATGTGGTGCATAGAGATATCAAATCAAGCAATGTAATGCTAGATTCTAGTTTTAATGCCAAGCTGGGTGACTTTGGGTTAGCCCGACTCATGGATTATGAGTTAGGTCCCCGTACAACTGGGCTGGCTGGAACTGTAGGATACATGGCACCGGAATACATATATTCCGGCCGTGCTAGCAAGGAGTCTGATGTTTTCAGCTTTGGAATGGTTGCCTTAGAAATTGCTACTGGAAAGAAGTCAGTTGACACCACGGAACGGAAATCTTTGTTGGAGTGGGTTTGGGAAATGTACGGATCTGGAAAGCTTTTGTTGGCTGTGGATGAGAGACTGAATATCGCTTTTGACATGAAACAGGCAGAGTGTTTGATGATTGTTGGATTGTGGTGTGCTCATCTTGATAGCAGCTTGAGGCCCTCCATAAAACAAGCAATCCAGGTTTTGAATTTTGATGCAGAAATGCCAAATCTTCCAACAGAGATGCCCATTCCCACATATCGTATACCCACTAAATCAGACGGTGGTGTCGAGATATCAATATCAAGTTAAAGTCCTCAAAGATTGTAGGTTGTGGTGGGAGCCTAGTGATTAAGAGCATTTACCCCTACATTCAAGGTCCCGAGTTGGAATCTCTCTCCCCCAATAATATTTGATAAAGAATAAAAAGTTGTAGGTTGTGAAAATTAATGTACTTTAAATTTCCATCTCAGTTTGCTCAAATGTATGGTACAATGTTTCAAGGAAGATCCATGCCTATTGCCTATACATGGTTAAGCATCTATATATATTTTGAGCATGAAAACAATGTCTTATTTGGCTAACGCCTGCTTTATTTCTCACTTGTCACTTAACCTTATTTGCAGGGCGGCAACTGTGCTAGGTAGCATATTAACATGCATGCGTAATGATCCAACCAACTTCAAATATTCATGTAATAAGAAAATGGCAATTCTCCTGTCTGGCTATCCCTCTCTGCATAGTTTTGTAATGTATGTATTTGTTATTGGCTTACATGGATAAGCAAACCATCATATAGGGACCATCCGAGATAGAGTAACCAGTCAAAGATCAATTCAAATCAAATATTTGCGGTTTCATATATAGATGAGTAAACAAAGTTGTGTTGTAGACATATTATTAATTGATGCTTCCACTTGAACCCTGAAGAAAACCTTCACTCATGTCAACAGCCAATCTCAAACCATAAAATGATCGACCTAAAATTGATGATATTACCTTGAAATAGGAGCATGCAGGGCCCTTATTGATTAAATATATATGATTAATTGGTCTGTTAATCACACTTAATTTCTTTTGACTTGGAACAGTTCAATTTGGACAGAGTCTTTCATTGCCCCTTAAAGTTACTCAAAAGAAATGTTGAAAGTAGTGACTTTTTGCTTGTGTTTAACAGTCACATACCCTGAAGAGTCAGGAATCGTTTTCTTTAATCCAAAACAAAAAAATATATGTACTTCACCAAGATGTAAGTGACCACTAGTCAATTTACAAAGATAAAATAAAAAGACAGACCACTAAATCTCTCTAAACTCCCCCTTCCTGAAAGTGAAATGTTACTCTTATAAAAAACAAGGTCCATGACTCAAAAATTATGGAGAAATTGAGGGTAAAGTCTGATGTTGATAAGAATTCTAGCTTGGTGGTAGAAAATGGAACGCACCAAAAACCAAAAATATATGTTTTTGACATGATACGTGTGTGATTTGTGATCATGAGTTCATTAAATTAAAAGAAATATGTTGTCTGAATATGTATAACGAAGGAAGATTGGAGGTGGATAGTCAAGCCACACGTATAGAAGCTCCTAGATATATTTGTCACCCACATTCATTGAGGTCTCGTTTGGTGTCTAGTAGTGGATTAGAAATGATAATGACAAGATTTATGTGTATTTAAAAAAAAAAGATAAAGAATATTTCCTAACTTGAGGGAAAAAGATGGGAAGAAAATGGCTTAGTCATAAGAAGAATATTATCCTTAATCCTCACCATTTCGAGAAAATTGAAAAGAGAAGTTTTTCTTATAATTTATTCACTTTGTTCTTATATTCTTTCTTCAAATTAGAATTTCTTCTTCAAATATACATAAATTTGTCATTTATCATTTTCAATCCAATTACAGCAATCAAACAAGGCTTGAATACTTTTGATTCGCTTATTCCTCTATATTACCTTAAGTGATCACATAAAATTTTGATTCTCTTATTCCTCTATATTGCATTGTGTCACTAGATGCATGCAAAATTGATTGTACTTAGAAACAAGTGACCATTAAACATCAAGAATAATAAAATAACAATGAGTGACCACCAATTTCTCTGTACTGCCCCTTCTTAAAAGTGAAGTATCATTCTTGTCAAAACAATACAAGTCATAAACAGTACCTTCTAACCCCTAATTCATCCTAGCTAGTCATAAACAACATCATTCTTGCATGATATATATAGATCTCTCCAACTTGTCACAAGACTCAACACTCTCTGTCTCTCCCCCAACCCTACCAATGGCCACCTCTTTTTACAGCTTATTAGTGTTACCACTCTTCCTTTTTTCTCCTTTTCTTCCCTCTTCTTGTTCAATTTCGTTCGATATATCTCACTTCGAGCCTGATACACCAAATATACTCTATCATGGAGATGCAATAGCTGAGGATGGGGATGTCCAGTTTAACATAGTCAATTATCTATGGCGTGTTGGTTGGGTAACCTACGGTGTGAGGGTGCCCCTATGGGACTCTCACACAGGATTGCTCACTGATTTCACCACTCATTTCTCCTTCACCATTGACAACCTAAACCGTCCCCACCAGGGACATGGAATTTCATTATTCCTTGCTCCAGTTGGATTTGAAATCCCAACAAATTCAGGTGGTGGCTTTTTAGGCCTATTTAACACCACAACCATTAATTCCACTCAGAATCAAATTGTTCTAGTAGAGTTTGACTCTTGCGTAAATCCTGATTGGGATCCCAATTTTGAGCACGTTGGAATCAACAACAACTCACTGAATTCTTCTGTCTACACTGCTTGGAATGTCACACAACACAGTGGAGATACGGCTGATGTATGGATTACTTACAATGCCACCACTCAAAATTTGAGTGTCTCTTGGACATACGGAACAACCTCTAGTTCTCAAGAAAACAGTAGTCTTTCTCACCAAATTGATCTAATGAAGGTTCTGCCACAGTGGGTAACAGTTGGATTTTCAGCTGCTACTGGTAGTGGTCGGTATGTAGAGCGGCATATCCTTAAATCCTGGAAATTCAGTTCAAGTTTGGATATAATAGAAAAGGGAGGTACAGTTTTTGGGTGAAGGTGGGTTTGGTGTGGTCTTCAAGGGGTATAAGTAACATAGATATGGCAATTGCAGTGAAAATATAGTAGGCGCAAAATCAGCCATGGTGCTGAAATTTCAATTCATAGTTCACGTCTTTTAAGATTGTAGGGTTTTAAAATGTATTTTAAATTTCAATCTCAGTTTGTTCAAATGTATGTTTCAATGTTTCAAGGAAGATCAATGCCCCTGCATATAAATTGCCAATATCTTAGAGTGTAAAGCATCTATATTTTTAGGATATGAAGGAATGCCGGCCATGTTTTGATGCCTGCTTTATTTCTCCCTTGTTAATTCTATTCAAAAAACCCTTTTTTTTTTTTTTTGGTAGGAACCTGTGCTAGGTAACATATTAACAGTAATGTGTAATAAATCCTACCAACTTCATATATATGTTCATGATTTGCTGACAGTATATCCCACATTAGGATTAATTTAAAACCTTGCGTTACAAGATATGTTCGTTTTGGCTGTCAAATTTTTAAACGGTATTATAATTTATAGCAAGAAATCCACGTTTTAAGCCTAACAACCACACATGCTGTAACATCACTTCATATGTATAAATATTATATGTGTTTGGTTCAAGTCACATTACATGTAAGGGGATAGGTTATGAGTAGGTCTTGTAATCAAGATTAATGTAAAGTCTTGTGTTATATATATAATGTATCGGACCTCTTCGCTCATTACCAATTACTTAGAATTAGATGCTCTAACTTCTAACATAATTGTATTTGTGAGTTTAATAAGACGATGGTAATTCCTCTGGCTTTCCTTCTCTCATAGTTTAGTGATATATGCATTTGTTTATTAGCTAGCTTTGCTTGGATATGCATAGCAGGATTGAGACTATCAGATACAGAGTAACACAGTCCAAGATCAAAATCAAATATTAGGTTTAGTAAGTAAAATAATACTAATATTGAGACACTGGTGTTTTAGAGATTATTAATACTTCAACTTGAACCCAAAGAAAACATTTACTCATTTCAATAGCCAATCTCAAATCTTCTATAATTGATCGAGATTACCTTGAAATATGAGCATGCAGGGACCTTATTCATTAAATATATGTGATTGGTTTCTGAATCACACTTAAACTTTGTTTTGACTTGGAAACAGTCCAATAATTTTGATAGAGTCTTTCACTGCCCCTTAACATTTGCAGAACTTGAAGGGTCACGAATCATTTTTTTTTTTAATAAT
>QANT01006476.1:0-72106 GCA_003254885.1 Purshia tridentata
CCCCTTATGTTATAGAAAACTATAAACATATATATATTATAAAAATTAAAAGCTAACGAAGCCCCAATTGAAAATTTTAAATTTGAAACCCCAAATAAAAGCCAAACCCTATATAGAAATTAAATACATATTTAATAATACATTATATAAGTTATTATTTGAGTATGGCACAAAAATGGTCCAAAAAGTCCAACAAGTAGCCCAAAATGTAAGAAAAAAATGGGCCTAATGAGACTCTCGGTCAAGGCCCAATCCAGACCGGATCGCACCAAGTGGGCCGGTCTACCGGACTTTCGGTCTACCGAATTTTCAGTCCGGTCTCAATTTCCAAATAAAGCTACCAGAAACATCCGGTCTGGTCTCTAGTCTTCCCAAATTCGGTCCAGTCCGATCTAGTCCGGTCCCCCACCCCTGTGAAAAACTAATCGATCGATGAAAACAATCTTCATTGCGTGCGATATTTATGGGCTAATCTAAAAGGTTTCCCTTTATGTTGGCACCTTAATCTATAAAAAGTTTTTTAATATTTGGTATTTAATTTGTTATTCAACATTCGGAGGAGCTAAATTCACCCACGCTAGTTCAATTTAATATGAAGGCCAACTAAACCCAAAAACTAGCATCACTCCCTAAAAAAAAAAAAAAAAACCAAAATCTAAGTAGCANAAAAAAAAAAAACAAAATCTAAGTAGCATGACGAGCTATAGCTTTGGTCGCGAAGTACCACGTGGAGTACCACGACGAGTCACGACCACCACATACAACAAAAACCAAACTCCGTACGGTGGGCTGAGCCGTAGTGGCCTATCGTGGCGGCCTAGTTGGGACCTTCACTCCGTGCACTGCGTCACCTGCGCACGCTAGCATTATTCACTGCACCCACTCACACCAATCCACAATGTCAACAAAAGGCACCACCATCACCATCACCTTCACCTTCACCTTCACCTTCACCTTCACCGCCACCACAACCAAAACCCCTTCTCTGCTATCCTGCACCCCAACCCAAAACCATGACCACCGTCACCCAACCCAAACCTCCCCGCAGGGTCCCTCCACCGTGTTGGACCCAAGACGAGACCCAAGCCTTGATCTTGGCCTACAGGGACAGATGGCACGCTCTCCGCCCCACCAATCTCAAAGCCGCCGACTGGGATGACGTGGCGGCCACCATGGCCACCCATTGCCCATTGCCATCCTCCTCCTCGCCGCCCAAGACCGCCTTGCAGTGCCGTCACAAGATGGAGAAGCTCCGAAAACGGTACCGTTCCGAGAAGCAGCGGGCTTTGGCATACCCAGGTCGGTTTTTCTCTTCCTGGGCTTTGTTTCACCTTATGGAAGAATTGGAAGAGTCTGTTTCTGTTTTTGGGTCCGACCCAGATCTCGAAATCCATAAAGGTGTTGAATTTAGATGTGGGTTTTCGGTTGATAAGAAATTTAGAGAGGTTGATAGGAATTCTAGCCCTAACATTGATTTTGATGGCAATTCTGGAAGTGAGTTTGGGGAAGAAACTGAAGATGATAAGAACTCAATGGCTCAGGGGTTCAAGTTTGATAGTAAAAATCGTAAAACTTCTAGCTTTTATTCTGAAGTTGATGATTATGTTGTTCAAAGAGTTGATGGTGCTAGTGGGTTTCCCTTAAGAACTCTGGGTGGTAGGCTTTTAATGCCTTCGGGGTTTACACGAAAGAGTAATGGTCAGGTTGATGTGAATCTAAAGCATAAATTCAAGCAAGATAGGGAATTTGGAGTTGATATTGAAGGTGGGTTTAATGCCAAATTTAGAGGTGGTTCGGGGTTTACACGAAAGAGTAATGGTGAGGTTGATGTGAATCTTAACCATAATTCCAAGCAAGATAGGGAATTTGGAGGTGATATTGAAGGTGAGTTTAATGCCAAATTTAGAGGTTATAGAGATTTTGTACCTGCTGGGTTTAGACGAAAAAACTGTGGCATTGTTGATGGGAATTTAAACTGTGGTGTTGATTTTAAGGAAGTGGATGGGTATTCTTCTTTGTCAAGATCAAAGTTTGTGAGGAAGAAGAATGTTGCTGTTGGGGTTAAGAGAGGGGTAGATCCTGTTGAAGAGTTGGCTTCATCAATTACACTGTTGGGAGAAGGGTTTGTGAGGATGGAACATATGAAGATGGAAATGACCATGCAGATTGAGAAGATGCGAATGCAGATGGAGATGAAGCGTACTGATGTCTTTATTGAATCGCAGCAGCAGATTCTAGATGCTTTTGTGAATGCATTATTGGAAAAGAAGAAGAAAAAGAAGGTGAAGGTGGTGTCCCCTGATTCTTAGACGGAACTTTTATTTTCCAGTTGAACTGTCTTTTTGTAAGTTTGCTTCTAAATTCTGTTGGAACATGAAAAGTTAGGATGGTCTTCTTTGACTTCATTCATAATTGACAAAAACAAGTATGATAGGATATTGTGCCCTGAAGGTGGAAATTATCTTGACAGGTATATAGAGCTTAATATTCTTGCTGTTCGTTAATGCAAGTTGGGAATCATCCTTTTGTCTCTGTTTTGTGGTTGATTCATGGTTCAAAACATGATCAGATATATGACTTGATTTGCTTAAAATGAAATGTTTCTATTGTGGTCATAGATGTGTATGAGGTAATTTCGAATTTTTATGGGTTGATCTTCTTCTGTTTGTTAGCAGAGTTATATAAACTACAAAATATCATGCAATGTAGTTTATAATAGTATATATAATGTATGATCATATAGAATAATAGAAACATAAAAATTAATTTTATTTTGAGGCAATAGTTACAGAAATACTTTATGCCAGCTTGTAATTACCCTTGGCTTATAATACTTTAACCTCCATGTGGTAACTCTTAGATGATATTCCCTCAACTTGTAATCAAATTTGATTTATTTATTTTTTCAACCGGAACGGGGGACCTCAATGGCATATTGGATGACTGTGAAAAAAAAGGAGCTTCAAGAAGTGGAGTTGGGGGTTGAAGGACTGTATGTTCAGAAATGTCTTTATTGATTTGGGCTTCATAGGACCAAAATTCACTTGGATTGCTATGGAAAGGATTGACAGGGCTATCAATTTTGGTTAGACACTTAACCAGAACTAAAAATGGGTTGTCAATGGAACGCTAGAAGTTGTGAAAAGAATCACAATTTTTGAAGTCATGGCAGTGACATTAATCCATCAAAGGAATTGCAATTTGTGTCTGATCCTACTACTGGATCTTTCCGGGGCAATCATCAGTATTTTGGATGCAAATTGGGACTGTATAATCCACTGTACATCTTAGTTCTTCGTTATCATTAAAAAGGTTCCATTATCTCTCTTTCAGAAAAACTAAAATAAATAAATTAAAGAAGGTTCTGTTATCAGCATATGAAGCATGGTAAAAGAACTAAAAATTAAACTGAATTGGGGTCTCCTAGTTTCCTCGCAAATGGAGGTCTGTTTCCTTAATTGGTTCAAGGCACCGAACACCAGTGCTCCTTGTTCTCAATCAATCTTCGGGGTTGGACATAATGTGTCACCAAAAGACTAGCAATCGTTTCACATTTTTTGCTTCAACTATTGGGTGGTTTAGCTAACCATGCAAATAAAGTTTCACTAGTTTTGCATGTAGAGGATGATACTTCTATTTTTGTACAATCATTTTTTTTCAATGATCTAGTAAAATGGTATCTCCTTCCTCTTTCTTAAGAAAAAGGGTAGAGGGTGGATCTTGGAGTTGAAAATATAATTTGTTTTAATATATTTTGTGGAGAACTTTAAGGTCCAATATTTTAAACTAAAACTGATATTGGTTTATCTGGAATTATGTTATGACTAATTGACCATCTATGAATTGAAAACTGTGTTTATTTTCAGTGCAAGAAATAGTGCATGATATAGAGTTGCCTAAAAGGAGTCATGGTCAATTGACTACAGGTTGTTCTAGTTAAATGGCAACCGCCTGAGAATAAATGTTTTGTGTTCAAGCTCTAGTGTTGTCCTATTCATGGCCTACTATGCATGTGTTTCAACTTTCTACAGAGTGAATTTTAAGGAAAATTTAGCCTTTGGCTTTCTTAAGAAAACTTCTTATTATCGAGTGAGGATTGTCAGGAGTAATGAGTGGGAAAACTTCAGAACCTTTACCATGCATGTAAGACAAACAAAGCATAATAATGCTTTTGTTATACAAAGGAACTTTCAGTAAATGATAAAAACAAGAAAAGTTGACTTTGCTAGAGGTTCAGCATTTCCCTCCTTTCTTTGTAATTGGATCGTGAGGTTCTAATTCTTAATAGTGTGTCAATCATTACTTGGTATGGCCCAAAATGACCTCAATCATCTTGTCCACTCCCACAATTAAAGAGTTTATATGCTGGGTGGCAACAGCTGAAGCAAAAAGGGAAAAGTGCAGAAAAACTAGTAGGTCAGTAGGTCTGTAGGTCTTCTCTCTCTCTCTCTCTCACACTCACTCACACACACACACACACAACCACACACAACCACACACAAGTACTTCGGTTTTCTTTTGCTATGACATTTTTATACACAATTAACTTTGTCATTTCCAATTGATCGGAATTCCGTTTTGCTTGATGGGAATTCCTTGAACCCAAATTAAGTACCATAAAAAGTGCTATGGGAAAAAAGAAAAAAAGAAAAAAGGGAAAAGACAGGCACATTGACTGTCAAAGTACTTGAATGTCTAGCTTTGTTTGTTGCAGTACTGCTGAGGTTGGATTTACTTCATCAACAATGTTCTCCATCTCCTCTGCCTGGTAAGTAGAATGAACACCATAAAACAGATAGAAAAGTGTTATGAAACATGCCCATACAGCAAACCTTTCTAATGAGAATTTCTCTAGCGAGGTCATGAGGAAGATATTAAGGAAGATCGATAATGCAGGTGGCCATGGCATGAGTGGCATGGACCACCCGGTGGGATTGGTGAGGCAAGGAACTCTGTAGTTAAAAAAGGCAATGATGGTGATTGTAGACACTCCAAAAAGGGGTAGCCCCCACCTCTGTTGCTTAAGCTTCCATGACATGGAAAAGCCAATGGCACTAGATGAGAGGAGGAAGAGGAATAAGAGAGTCTGCATTGGGGCATTGTTGCTAATGATCACGTATCGACGATAAATGAGACCATTGGCCACAAGGTAGAACACCAACAGCGTGCCGATGGAGATCATGTCAATCACTATGTCCAGGTCAGTGAAGAGTGCAATTGATGATGTGCAAATTCCTGCATCACAAGAGAGAAATATTCATCCATTTGTCCAGTTTTCTACTTTGAAGTTTTTCTATTTTTGTATGCATTTGATGTTTCAACTTATAGCACTCAATTTTAATTGATGTCAATATATGACAATGTAATTGAGAAAAACACAATCTGTAATTTTTGTTGTATTCGGCTGGTAGTAGCAGAAAGAAATGAATAAGTGGGATTTATGGGCAAAATGAGTGCAGATTTCACACCAATGAGCATGCACATTAAAATATACAAGTGGGGCTCATATAAATCACTTATTCCATACCCACCAGTCCACCACGAGCATTTGTTCAACATAAAAAATAAAAAATAAAAAACAAAAAAAATTTAGAAGTTGGACACTTAGACTCAAACAAAACTTCATTGTTTGGTATATTTTTTCACATCCAAAAATATACAAAATGCATGTAGAAAAGTATAGATTAAATATAAGAAGATGAATACATATTTATCTATATAAGTCTTGAAATTCTTTTTGACACAATTAATTACACTATCTACACAATGGGATATCGATGTAAATGGAAAAGATCCATGGAGAAGAAATTGAAAAGCATGCAATTTTATTAATCACGTACCCAGGAAGAGAGTGGCATTCAATGGAGTGCCTGTAGAAGGATGCACCTTGGCTAACCAGGAGGGCACTAGTCGAGCCCTTCCAATAACACAAAGGTACCTTGCTTGGCCTAACATGGCAACCAAGAGTGAAGCAACAATCCCCAAGCTTGCACCAGCCCCAACCACATTGCTTGCCCAGTCCCAACCAATCTGTCTGAAAGCCACTGAAAATGATACTTTCTCTGATATCTGGAAATCATTTGAAGAATCCCAAATCATTAAAAATAAGGAGTGAGAGAAACATACTAATTAGTTAATTGGGATGTTTTACCATATTGTGATCGATGTTTGTATTCGTTGCATTCATGATATTTTTGTGTGTACGTGAACATTAAACATCCTAATATCTATAGCGGGACTTTTATGGTCCCAATATGGTAGACAAATCCTAGTTAATTTGACCAAATTTCAAGTACATACTAACCTTGTTGTAAGGAACCATCAAGCACAGAGCCAAGGCCATAAGGCAATAAAGCGTGGAGGTGATAACAACCGAACCAATGATGCCAATGGGCAGGCTCTTTGAAGGGTTTTGGATCTCTTCTGCCATGGTTGAAGCTGAGTCATAGCCGATATAGCTGAAATAGACTCTAGCTGCCCCATCAAGTACACCTCTCACACCAAAAGGAGCTAGTCCTTTAGGCTTCATCAAGTTGTTGGTAGTCCCATTGTAGAAACCGGCAATTATAATAAATCCAAAGAAAACCACATGAAACACTGTCATAATAAGGTTCAATATGGAGCTTTCCTTTGTGCTGCAATCCCAAAAGAATTAACACCCATCACTTTCAAAATCCACTAAAACAAAAGATACCATTACTTGGGAGCCCAATAACAATTAAGAAATTATTATCAATAATAGTAATGGTGATGGTTGCAATGATAATATATATAATATATTATACATCTATGAATAGTGATTAAGTAATAAATATGATATAGGACTAATCCAAATGCCCACCAACTTATGCCTAAATAAGGCCTAGTTGCAAAATGTTGGGCACCTATATTATGAAAATATTCAGCAAAACATTATAGCTAGGTATATAGAAGTACAATTAAGGCAAACAGGTAGGTAGCAAGAGATCAAACCTATGACAAAGACAGAGAGTGAGAAGAAGAATAAGAGCAACAGCTGGGAAGTCCAACATATCATAGCCCTTTGCCAACCCATCCACTCCTACTCTCCATGTCTTTGGATCATTTTCTCCAAATGCAGAGGACAAATACTCTGTAAAACTTCTTGCCACAGCAGCGTTTGACAATACATACTCCATGAGTATATTTGCCCCAGCAAAATAACCCACAAATTCTCCTACATACATATAAAATGAAAGTAAGTAAAAAGGCAGAAAATGAAGAATATATATAGCTAGTAACCCCCATAACCAAGCAGTTAATGGTTCATACCAAAAGTCAATCTGAGATAACTGAAGGCACCTCCAGCAACTGGAATTTGAACAGAAAATTCAGTGTAACACAAGGAGGAAAGAAGGGCTGATATTCCTGCAATGATATAGGATATGAAAACTGAAGGACCAGATGTTTTGAGTGCCACAGGGCCTGTTGTGACAAAAACTCCAACACCTAGCATGCCTCCAACACCAAGGGCTATCAAATCATACCACTTGAGCTTTCTTTTCATGTCAGCCCCAGACCTTTGCCTCACTTGGTTGAGCTCTTGGTCTGGGGTCCATGTGGCTAGCATTCTCTTCCTGAGCCTGTGGGGTGTCTGGGATAGGGAATGGAGATATCTGGAGAAGCAAATGGTGGTGGTGTTGTTGTTGGGTGTGGTTTGGGTGGTGGTGGTGGTAGTTGTCATGTTTGTGAAACAATGGAGTAGTGTTTTGGCTTCCATGGGAAAGATGGGTGAAGGGTTTAAATATGCACTTGCGAGAGAAGATATATTGCTTGATTCTTTCACTAAAGGGGTTGATGAGAGAACCCAAATGAGAGTGCCCCTAGCTTTATTGAAAGCACCTAGTTTTCCTTGGCATTGTTAAAATGACAATAATGCCCCCCTTCTCTCTCACACAGTCACACAAAGTCACAAACATAACATATACAAACAGCTAGCTTTTGAGTGTCCCAAGAAGTACCTCAAACGGGTTATTCTGTTATAGGAGCTGAGAAATTTGGCATGCAGAAAAAGGCAGAAAAAGGCTCAGGCATTTTGAAATGAGCTTTGTAAAAGGAACCACAGTGAATATTAAGGGGACTACTTTGACCCAATACCTTTTGGAATTGAATTTCCTGATCACCAGAAACTTTGAAAAGATGTGACAATTAGCATCCACACACTTTTTAAAGCAGCTAAAGGTTTCTTCTCACAGTGTAAGGAATAATTGGACTTGGTTCCTAAACAGAAAATATATTAATGCCATTCACAGTGTTGCATAGCTGATGATATCCAGTATTTTGGAGCTAATAAAAGACGAGTTAGCTTAGTGCATTATGATTGATCAAGTGATCTGTTTTCTATTTTATTTCAACTCAAGAATGATACTCAATTAATTAATGGAGGGAGCTAGCTAAGTATGAGTTTAGCGCCAATTAAAAATTCTGTTTAAGGTGCCAAACGAGTGGTGTTGGAACACTCTTGTAAAAACCTGCCACACAGAGAGAGAGAGAGAGAGAGAGAGGGAGAGATCAGAGAGCTTTTATCTTTATATTAATTTAGGCTTTGCCTATGGATGTTATGCAGCTTTGTGCAATATATTTATAACATATACTTCTCAAAATCATATACTAATTAATTAATTAAGCCCTCTGAAAAGATGCTGGCACAGCTTCATTTTGGCCAACACTTCAATGCCATGCAGGCTGCATCTTGCCCAATTTATAGCCTACTTAAACACAAAAAACAAAAAATAAAACTGTATAATCTGATACTGTTTGAATTTTTTATTTTTATTTTTAAACTTTATATATATATATATATGCATGATTAACATCCGCGCGCATGTTTGAATTGAACAATATATGAATGATTACAATTATTGGGGTGCAAATATAATGTATAATTGTATCCAATATATATAGGAGAAAAGAAAATAAAGAAGGTGTGGATCAAATTCAATTGTCCCACATTGGATAGTCCATAATTAGGTATTTAAATTTGGGATAATATTTATGCAATATGAAAAGTTCAAAAGACGTGGATCTAATAATATTTTGTACAGAGATTTTTTTGAACATTAAAAAGAAAAATAACACTAGACCAAATAGCTAGCTAGTTAATTGGTTAGTTCTTTGAAA
The DNA here is from genome assembly GCA_003254885.1 of Purshia tridentata. Lineage (NCBI taxonomy): Eukaryota > Viridiplantae > Streptophyta > Magnoliopsida > Rosales > Rosaceae > Purshia > Purshia tridentata. Next base: position 9,139 of record QANT01006476.1, read on the forward strand.
AGATTGGATGTTATTATTTGAGATTTTTTTTTGTCAAACGATATTGGGTCTCAATACACCCTAATTAAATACTTACACAAACAATTGGGTTAAACCCATATGCATTGGCTTTCAAGGGGCATTGGTGTGAATGGTCAAAGCTAATTCCTAGGTTCAATCATATTGTTAATAGAAAAATAAGTAATAAAATTTTAGGTTTTTTTAATAGTTAAAGTTGGTTAATCAAAGAAAAGTGTCAAACTCATGAGTGATTGAGACTTGAATTGGGGCCATTTATGTTTAGGATTCAACTATTTAGGTAAATAGAATGGCTAGCTGAGTTTGGTAATTAAAGTGAATGATTTTAAATTTTATCCATAATCAAACAGCTTGTATAGATTGAAATGATAGTGGGTACATGAAATCAAAGCATCTTTTGAACATGCATGGTACGATTAACAACTAACCATTCATTGATTTCTGATTAGGTTTCAAAATATATATTTCTTGTTCTTACTTTGATTAATTACCTTTTGTAGGCATGCAGTTAATTATCTCACATATAACTCTAAGGCTTAAGCCATTAATTTTGGTATTTTTTAGTAGGTATATTCTAGCTACACAAGACTTTGGATAACGCAAAATGCTTCTTCATCTTAGGGTTGAACCTATAGGAGTTCACCAAATTACTTTGCTTGCAGCCCAAAAGGCTTTATGTAGCTTTCAGTAAAAAAAGGTGGATGCATGGGGAATCAGTTTTAGCAGTTGACAGTTAAAAAGCACAAATTGTATAAATTAAGGCCTACCCTAGCCTTAACGTTGTCACACACCAAATATTCATGTTATATTGTTATTTTTAAATATCACATATTTTAATAAAAATATAATTAATCAATGGTATTGAATTATTGATTGACCAAATTCCTAAAATAAATTTACCAAAAACGTGAGGTACTATTAGTCCATTCGTTTCTTCGCTTTCATCTTTATTAATTGATAACTTCATTTTGACATAATATTTTCAGTCGTTTTTAATAATTAGAGTAATAATAACTATACGTTTAATATGACAATATATTAAATAATAGATAGTTTGACAAGAGAATATTTGTTTATTGTATGCTATGCCGGTGGTGCTCTGTCATCACAATTAATATGAAGATTATCTTGTAATCTTTTATTTACTCTCTAATTCTCTTTCCGAGTAAGAAGTCAAAAAACAATTCTCTTTTATGTGAATCAAATCCAACATACTAGAAGGCTTTGAGGATTAAGAGGATGAGAACCAACGTAGCTTAATTATTAATTAACCACTTCATGATAAAATCATATATCTTTTTCAATGGCTTGAGAATATTTAGTTGGGATTAAGTGGTCCATGCTGATCCTTTACATATACACGTACGTCACTATATATATGGGAAACTCTACAAGATTTTAATGACAAATTATAGGCCAATTGCAATTTGCTGTCAACATCTACATGAACATTATATCATGTGGAGGTATAATTAGTCTAGGCACATAAGGGAATAGGATCGATCCTCTGATGGTTTTTTTAGTGAACTGATCTTGTACTTAATATCTAATAAGATTTTGCTTTGGCGTATAAGGATTCTTTTCTTGGATTTAGAATTTCAAATTTATAAATTTTATAAAAATGATTATTTTTTTTGGCCAAGTAAAAAATTATATTTAAATTAATAAAACATTTTAATATTACATAATGGTCAATTTAAATTTTGTTTTCCAGAAAAATTAATGAATTTTGAAATTATATTTTAGTCACTAAGTCCAATCCACTTTTGGTCAATAATGACTAAAATAAATTATGAAAAAGTGCATTAATTTAAATGTAATTGTGATAAGTTTTATTAATTTATTTGTAATTAACCATAGTTTTTAACACAAATATCAACACTAATCCACACCGACACACACTGGAAATATGAGGAATGCATAAATATGGCCGGGCATGCTTGAATTAGTGGTTATTTGAATGCTAATGAGACTTTCAAAAGAGAAATCATTATAACTTGTGAATTGAGCTCAAGTTCAGAGATTACAGAAGGATTTAAATTAGCAGCCAATTAGCAAATTGCTAGGTTTTGTACCTACAATTAATATGTTCTCTTTTTTTATATATTCAAATTTGGTGTACCCTCCCAAATTCTGCTACTTAATTAAACATACTGTACAAGAAGGAATTAAATAGCTTAAAACTAACAAAATGAAATAAACAAAAGAGCTCTTTGGCTGAAATTAATTGCCCCCAACAAACATGAGAAGCATCATTGACACTCAATGACCGGCTTCACACATAATATTGCCTCTGTTATAGTTGTTTGTTGCCTATATATAATTTTTTAATAGTTTAAGATTTATGATATATATATATATATATATATATATATCCAGTTGTTTTGTAAGAGATTTATTGGTTGCAGGAGATCCTACATTTAAAGCCTCATCAATTTCCCATTTCCTTTGTTGAATTTCAAGGTGCATGGTTGGGTTGCACAGTTTAAGATTTATGATATATATATATATATATATATCCAGTTGTTTTTTAAGAGATTTATTGGTTGCAGGAGATCCTAAATTTAAAGCCTCATTAATTTCCCATTTCTTTTGTTGAATTTCAAGGTGCATGGTTGGGTTGCACACTTGCACTTATGTTTAATTTCCTCTAATTATGATCATTTGTGTGCCTCTTCACATGCAAGATGAGAGTACTGTACATGAAGAAATTGCATGTGTTGTTTTGATATATGTTGTAAATTCATTATTCAAAAATTAAAGTTTTTGAAGTTATGCAGTTGTGTAACATTATATAAGACTTTTGGTTGCAGGAGTTCGTTAATTCCAAACTATAAATCTTCATCTTTTACTGTGAGCAAATTACACTTATGCAGGTTTCTATCATTTTTCACTTGGGTAGCGGCCCAATTAAAAAAAGTTGTACAGACGTACCTCAACTAGTCAAGATGAGTCTGTAAGAACTTTAGTGTATTTTTTTGAGTTCAAATCTATTTTTAATTAATTTTCAAAATGTGTAAAATGAGAAAATAGAAAAAAATCCAAAAAGAAAAGAAAAGAGGTGACGTATTAGTGGTTAATGGCTGGCAGACGAAAAAGTTGACGGAGGTACTTAAGTGTCAAAAAATTAATGGTAGGTGTAAACTTGAGATATCTACGTATAATTTGTTAATATATAAAGTGCAAGATGAGGTTGCAGTACTTGTATGTTATTCTTAGTTTACAACTTTACATATGTCATCTTCATATGCAGAATAAGGTTTCACATATGTAATAGGAGGGTGATAACTTGACATACATTATTAGCATATTCGATCTCTCTAATAGCTTAAATTTTGAAGGCCTAGGCTGTCCAATAAATGTGTAACACCACAAGCTTCTATTATACGTACATGATAGGTACTTTAATTGCCTCATGCACATATATCCGATCCCAATCTTCAGAAAAAGTAGTCCAAATTAGTTACAGCTAACCATTTAGCTTTAATATTCTAATTAAAGCATTTGGAGTCATACAATGTATGGAGTAGGAACTAAAATGAAAGATGGGGTACAATATTTGTGCCATTAAGATTAATTGGATTATAATAACATATCACAGTGTATAGTAGGCATATTCACATAACTATAATAAGAAAAGCATTGAGAGAATGTAATTTTTGTTATATGCTTTTCATTGTGATTGGTAGTCATAAGTTGCACTGAGAAGCTGGGTGGTTGGAAGCAGTGGGAGAGAGCTAGCCTTTTGCTTTTGATTTTCCAAGTGGGTCATTCATTTTTCCTTTGACCTCATTCCTCACCTCTCCTCTATATAGTGAGTGTTATCTCTGTCCCTTCTTAGAGTTATTATTATTATTTTTTTATGCCAAAGGAACCTTCAAATATAATTAAGGTGTCCTGTTAAATATAATTGTTGAAAAAGTGCCTTGTTTTTACACATCAGATGAGACAAAATATATTAATAGTAATAAAAGTAAGGAGACAAAAGAATAGTATATATATAGGGTCGCTTGTGGAGGAACAAAATGCCTTCTTTAAATATGGATAATCCTTAATTACAAAGTAGTGCATTTCGGACTCTTAAGTATAGTATTCTTAATTACTCGATATAGACATCCAGCCCAATTGGGTAAGGCTGTACATATATAAATGCCAAATGTGTAAGTATTGGAGAGAGAGAGATAGAGAGAGAGAGGTAGAGAGTCATGAAATATTTTGCCCCAGCTAGCTATACTATATTTGTAGGTTATGATTTGAGAAGTAGAGGATGGTGAGTTTCATTATTATTTTGTTGATCTGTACACATGCTAACCCTAGAGTACCAATACTTTAAGTTGTTGGTTTACAATAATCATGACATGATCTTAATTAATTAAATGACAATGGAAAATTAATTAAGTTGGTTGATATATGGAGGCAAAAGATTCGAGGATTTTGAGAGATCGAGTTCGAGAGGATTATAACTGTAACTTAATTTCAATATATATATATGAACAAACTTACTATTGGACGTAGAAAAGCACAACTCTAAGTTATAAATTAATTAATTTGTACCATATGTATCAACTAAACATGCATTTCACAATTGTTGGATATCTTAATTGAAATGATCGTATGTAAAATTGTTCACTCTGCACCCAAGTTCAATCTCTCCCCAAATGTCTCAATGCCTTGATAAGAAAAATTTAAAAAAATAATCATGCATTAATTCAAATATCATTTCTCTAATAGAGGTAAAAATTAATTATCTAATATTGTATTTATTAATGTAAATTTCACTGTTTTTATAAGCTAGGGAGACAATACAAAAAATGCATATATGCAGATCAGTTAATATAGTATAAATAGCGTGATCATAATCCAAAGGCCCCCACTATAAGATCGATGGATTAACATGTTGTCATAGTTAAACCCACCTAGTCTCATTTCTCTATGATATCATTAATTGGCATAGTATGTATCATTATTAACCAAGGAGAAAGCTTTAAATTCCTAAAACTAGGTCTCCCTTTAAGACCATATTAAGCTTTCCACTTCTCTAGTGCCATCATATAAATCTTTTTAGCTAGAAATTAAAGCTCCCATTATGGCTTCCTGCCGCCAATGTGGTTGGAGTTATTAAGTCACATGGCATTCGATTCATAGTATGTACATGAAGAAAGTTACAGCATTTGTTCGGATATGATCATAATTAAGTTTTTTCATTGCCCTATTCATTTTCTATGATTAAAAGCCGATATTCAGGGATGGAAAGTTGACCACCAAAGGCCAAAATACAACCAAAATCTAAAAAATTGATACAATGATTCTAGGAGTCTGAAGATCATGGGTTTAATTGGTTTTTATATATCATTGGGACTTAAAATATAAATCTTGAACGTGCACTAAGAATTTATAACTAGTTTTTGTTTACTTTCTTTGTGGTGAAAAATTCACCACAGCAGATTATGAAATGGTGCCTGATCTTACAAATAAAAAATAAAAAAATTATCATAATTGAGATCAAGAGAATAGTAACATGGCTAGTGTCTTTTAAAGACTCTTTCACGATGAAGTCACTAAAATTCTTTAACATAAAAGCATATAAGATGTAGGAGGAGCACTAGGTTGCTAGAGTTTGTACGTGTGCACATTTTCCATTTCTCTATCCAATAGCCGATCCAGTGAAGAGCAAAAGGGATCATTTGACACCATGACATTAATTTGCTTCACAATTTTAAGTGTTTGCTCTTTTTGTTTTTTAATTACCTTATAAGATCAAGTTGAGGGCAATGTGTGACTTTAGAGTGAAATTAATTATTATGTGTGACTTTAATACCACTAAGTATGTTAATAAAGTGTTACCATATATATCACCCAATAATTTTTCGTTCTTGGAAGAAACATACATATTATGTTGTCTGCAGGAGAATTATTAACCTTAATGAATATATGGAAATCGAATCAAGATTCTAGATTTAGTGGGATTCGCTATCTTCTGAAGAAACAATTCAAATTGAAATTCCTCATGGGTCAATCGTGTTAACCTAAGCTAGTTGAAGAGAAAGAAGAGGAAAAATTCTTATAGCCAATAATTAGTAGAGCTGTACTTAATTACAGGTCCTTCATGCCATTGGATATCTTCTTGGGTGAAAAGATTGATTAAGCTTTTGAAAAGCTTGGTAAATTGGGGACAGAAATCAAAGTAAATGGGACCCAATTTCAACGATGGACAAATTCAATTCAGAATCTGATGATTTGAGACCTTGAATCTAATTTATTCTCAAATGATATTATCCAAGGAGACACCCATATTTCTAATATATTCAAGTGTATTTCCTTTTATGTTAATATATACAATATAATCTTACATTCATAGATTCTATCATATAATGTACATTTCAGGGTATAAAATCAATATCATGTAGAAGTTTGATTTTATATTTTAACTCTCAAACTTTGGATGCAATCTGTAGAGTCAAAACTTTCAACTACCTCCAGCCACTGTGCATAATTTACGTTCGGATTTATTTGAATTATAGTACCTAGGTTTAAGCTGGTATCATTTTACAAGGTTTATAACATGAAAATTTGCTTTCATCTCCTTTAATAACCAACTGAACCGTCTGATTAATAGGATATGTTGAGAAAAAGATCTCACTTTGAAAATTTGAAGCATTGCATATTGATTTAATTATAAAGGTTTGAATTACTCCTTTCATTGCTAATTGATTTTAAAATAGATGCATAAATTTCTTAATGGTATTAAAACGTGCTATCTACGTGTTAGACTGAACGGCCACACGTGCTCTCACATCATTCAATATGAATTATTCACATGTTAGACTTGAATGAAACTATACGTACGAGAACGTGTTAAGAGAAAGATCCCATATTGAAAAATGTGAAGCCTTGTGTCATGGTCTGTCTTTTCATGCACAGTGTCATGAATGCTTAACTCCAAAAGCAGACAGTGTGACGCCTTGCATAGTGATTTAATAGGACTCTTTTACATTAGGTCCACAAGATAAGTTTCTTATGTTTAAAATATCCAAAAATCCAAATCCATTGAATTATTTTTTCGTGGAATAAATGGAAAAATAAAGAAAACAAGGTTGTTGTTCGACGTTATTCCAACATTTAGAGTAACCAAATAAACCGGAAATGAAAAAATTAAATTAGGTTGTTTTAGTGGTCATGCAAAATTTTTCTATAAAATATAGTAAGTAGAGATCGAAGTTGCCTACTTTGTTTCCTATTTGGGAAATAAACAATAGTCGGTTGTTTTTCTTGAATTCTTTATTCGTCTTTTTTAAATTTTAGTGCATTTAGAAAGAAGGATTTAAAATAACTAATTAATGATGTCACGACAATGAAGGTTACTAATATAAACTTACAGTGGGGACTTAATATTAGCATATATAGCATATGGGAACAAAAGAAAAACACTTCTATATGGCAAATAAAAAAGGCCCAAAAATGACACAAAGACAAAAACATAACCTATCAAAACATTGCTTTTTGTAACATCCCAAGATGAAAAATTCAAGAACTTGATCTGATTAATGAAGATGGTCTGCCATCATTAAAAAGTGAAAACCATTTTTTTTTTTCTACTTGCAAAAAAAAAGGGGGTCACTGATAAAATATAGTGTTGTCATGATCCACGCCATACAAAATCTAATAATTTCTTTATCCCATGCGTAGCAATATAACACCATGGAAAGTGATCTATACTTGCCTTATTTGGATAAAATTCATTTTTATATTGTGCAGAAAGCAGCAGGGTTCTTTGTCTCTGTTTTATGCTCTAGATGAGCAATCAATCCTCTGCTTCATTTTTTGGCCAACAATAAAAGTTATCTATTTTTACAAGATTTTGGATGAATATTTATGCACTTGCCTCTACCTAGAGAGGCATGCATTATGCATATGAACTTGAACCATAGAAACCTTTAGCAAACTTCATGTATGAATTGTGAGGGTAGAAATTGTTGAGAGATATCCCGTATTACGAATGCGAAGTTTATTTTTATAAGTAATGTTTTGTGTCTATTCACTTTCTAAGTTGCTGTTAATTAATTTGAATTAAATTAATGCTCTAACTTTTACCAAAAAAGGCTTTATTGTGCTTGTTCATCAGCAGCTGCCAATTAAGATTTTTATTTTTTTCCTATATCCATCATCTTGGATCTCAAACCTATCCATTAGTGCTTTAATTACAAAGTCATCCGCATGCACTCTGTGTTAGAGTTTGAATAGAAAATGTGGGGTATCTCAACTAAATTGGACAATCTTATACTTAATTTAAAACTATGCATCGCCTTTTTTAACCATATAAAAATCCTCCAAAACGGGCAAAACTTAAGCAAATTTCTAGACTACACCCTCATAGAGCATATGGTGGGTAGACTATTGGAGGGTTTTGCCCATAAGTGTATTTATCATCTCCTACCCTTATAGAGCCAAAAATTGTAAATAATGAATCCTCTTCTTCTGGTACTAGACTCACATTACCTCTTTTTCTACAAGTATAGTCCCTTCCTATGAAATCAATTGTTGATTCGGCATGCCGACTCCAATGATCCTTATCTTGTATTTCATGTGTGTAGTTTGCTTCCCCAGAAAATAGGCTCATAAACTCTTGTGGATCTCTAGTGTAATCTTCATATCCACCACCACCTCCACCCTCACCACCACATCTACTTCTACTGTTGGTAGGGGTGTCTAATTTTGTGTCAGAGTTGCTTGATTGAGAATGATTAGTGTAATCTTTACGATTTGGACTTCGCATAAGGTCATCAAAACTCTTAGTCCTAGTAGGGCTCATCTCCTCATTAACAACTCTTTCCACATTTATACCTTCTTCGCGAGCTTGAATTGCAACTTCAGGATCTGGATTGTCTGCGTCATCATCTAGATGAATGAGTCTAATCCACTGATAAAGCTGGTCTCCCTCTACATCATCATTCGCCATGAGATTTTCAGACATATCCAACATATCATTTTGGTCGACGTGATCCTCCTCTACTTGTCTATCTAGAAGGTGAAACTTTATATTATAGTAACAATAGGCCTTTTTTTTAAATCTATTATATAAGAGCATGTTTCTTTGATTGGTGTGTATAAGAGCGAAAGTGCTCCAGTTTCTTTCACAAGCGATGACGACGTTTGTGAAATAATTTTGATGGCTAATTTTCTGACAATAAGTGTATCGCTCTCATACATGATCCACCATTCACCTGAATTGAGAAATTTCTTTGTGTAAGTTCAAGTTTAACTATAAAAATAAATAATTATGTTGATCCCAAGGAATAAACGTATACTTACTAAGAGACGTATTTTCTCTAGCAACACGCGCTTCTTTGAAGTTTGTTAGCTAAATACAAATCATACAATATCAATTAAATATACAATTATGGGAAGGGGACAATCAAATTCTATAAAGTATTATGACAATACGTTTTTTTTCACCTCTTATCCAAAGTTGGCAACTTCCGCTAATAAAAAATCCCATCTTTTATATAAGTTGTGCACAGCCTAAAGTTGTCTTCTCTATATTGATAGCGAGGATTCAAATAGTGGGCTATATAAAATAAATAGACATATATAATTAATAAACTTATACATAGATTTCAAGATCAATATAAAAAAATAGAATTAAAATAACAAAAAGATTATTAAGTTACCTGCTGAATGCAAATCATGTTGTAATGTTTTAAACCACCAAACCTCGATGATTTTTACCATCCATTGTGCACCATGTTTGTTCGCTACTACGTCCTTCAGTTTATTCATCAACTCATAAATTGATCTCATAGTAGAAACCACCTTTGTATCGACAACATGCAAAATTATATACATAGGTTCTAAGAAACCGCAAATCTTAAGCACCTATTGCCATAAAGATGATCAAGTACTATGATTTCCACCACTATCACTTTAATTGCTACGGGTAATGAGTCAGTAAACTCAAAAAACGAAGTCGAGGAAAAGTTCAAAAATTTTGATCCATCTACTCAGGAATCTCTTAATTCTTTGCAGTTGGTAATAAGCACTTATGATTCTCTGATCTTAAACTTCCACCACTATTCCTGCTTCTTGACGCCGGAAGTGTCTTTCACCCCACTCAGTACAAGTGAACAATTGCTTCAACTCCGAACTCATTTTATATAAATTATGCAAGGCAATGTAGTGAGTAGCTAATCAAATGGCACCAAGACGAATAATAGCTTCACCACAAATCTCATGCATCTTTGCCAACAACTAGTTATGGTTGTAAATAAAATTTGTGATCTTTTGATCCTTTTTTATCACACTAGCAACCTTGTTGTTCTTCCCAATCTCTTCAAACATGAAATCAATGAAATGTGCTGCACACGACGTCCAGTACACATTATATCTTCTCATTCACTTCTTCCATGCGGCAACGTATGCAGAGCCATTGTCGATCACAATTTGAACAACATTCTCTGCTCCAACATCTGCCATCACATCCTTCAAAGAACCTGTATATATAATCTAATCCTTGAAGTGATTTGAAAAATCAACGGACCTAATGAATACAGTCTTACCTCTTGAATATGCCATGAATTTTATGATGGACAACTTGGTTGGACCCGTTCAACTATCGCACATAATTGTGCAACTATAAGTTGCCCAATTCTTTTTCAATTTGTTGACATGCTCTTGCATTTCAGCAAACTCCTGATCCAAATATGTATGTCGGATATGATAAGGTGATATCCTGCTTTCTGACATGCATCCTATCACCATGTTTTTGAAAAGGTGAGATGTTGCTTTTGATGGAGGAACATTTTCATATATATAAAGAACTGGCTATCAACTGATGCATCTTATCTTTTAGTGACCCTCCAAATGTTTGGGAAATGAAATTAAAGCCCATGGTAAAGGGAGGAAAACCCACCAAAAATTTTGGTGATCAAAGGCTGGAGGTGGCTAGGATCAGTGAAACAAGCTGGCAAGGTGGGGAAGTTTATGAGCTAATTAATATCGCGCACAAGAGAGGAGGGCCATTGTCAAGGTGGCTTGTGAAATGATGATCAATGGCTAGGGGTCACGCAGGTGGCCTTAGGCCACCGAGAATTGGCTAAAAATGGTGGTCCAATCACTTGCGCAGGAAAGGGAAGATAGAGAAGAGGAAAATCAAGAAGGAGAGAGAAGAGAGAGAGTGGGGAAATGAAAATTTCTTTTTAAACTCCGACATTTTCGAAAACTTTGTCCGAGAGCAGTGTAAGAGACAATTGAAATTTCCTTTCAAAACTTTCCCAAAATATCCAAAATTTCCACCAAAATTTTAAAATTTTTCCAAAAAATACAAGGAATCGTGTTAAAATTTCCATAGTCCCAAATTTCGAAAATTTCAACGAAACTTTTGAAATTTAATTCTTTGACTATAACAAGTAATATAGTGAAATTTGTATTTGCAAATGCAAAATAAAAACCAACATACCTGCTTTTTCTTTCCAATCCCACCTATCCCAAAATGCTTTCGTGTTGTGATTAAAATCTCTTCTCAAGCACTGAGTTCAAATGAAAAGAAATATCAGATAAATAGTTTGTTCTTACATATGAGAGAAAGCTATTGCGATGTAAATGTGTGTATATATACATATATATATATATGTATAGAGAGATTAGAAGGTGAAGCTTTAATCTGCATATTTTGCTTGTGATTAATCTTTTCTGATTATGCTAGAAATTGTATAAGACTTTTCACATATACCCCAGTTTTCTAACATTGGATTGTATGTGATAGAGCTGCAGCAATCTAATCAAGTAAAAACTAAAATTCAAATAGAATTAAATAAATAAAAAGAAGGAGAAGAGAAGAAGAAGAAACAGAGATCATACCATGGCTGCCTTCAGAACATGCTAACCATGCAGAAACATGAGGCAGAGTGTTGACAAAAAATCTAAAACAAATAATAAAATCAGTTAGCAAGATTAAAAAAATGGTTAGATCCAAGAAAATTAAGGCATGCATTAATCGACAGCAAAATTTGAAGGTAGAAAAATGAAGATTAAAGACCTTGAGAAGATACAGCTGTGGGCTCGAGCAGTGAGAAAGAATGATGATGATAATGGGAAGATTAGTGAAGAAGATGAGAAGGCAAAACAGAGCGAAGAAGATGAGAGTTGAGAGTGATTATATATAGTGAGGGATCAAACTAGCATTTGATGTTATCCTCCTATCTATCAAAGAAATCAGGACCGTTGAATTGAAATATGAAACTGTGCACCAACTTTTTAGAGACTGGCCATGACTATATAGCAAGCTTTTCAGAGATGCTGCCAAGTCTGGTACTGTATATTGGAATCTCACTCAATTATGAAGATATAAAGACCATACCGAGTCAGTGAGTCCTTTGAATCTCACTCAAATAACCTTCATTTCTTCAACTATTGAGTCACATGCATGTTGTGCTAGCTCTTCTATCACTCACCATATGAAGTGACAAGACGATGGGAAAAAGTAAGACTTTGATACCCTTAAAAATCCAATATATATATTTTCTGTTTTCGCGTTGTTTTGTTATCACTACACTTTTTTCTTTGCTGTTGAACTTCATTCATTTTTTGTTTCTTTTTTTTTCCTGCATAAAATTTGGAAATTTGGAACTCTTCATTAAATTTTCATTTCAATTGCTCATTATTGAAGTTTGAAACAATAAAGAAAGTTGTAAGCACAGCACCCGATAGTTTTTGCATGTGTTATGGAGGATATATGTGAATTTTCATGTATACTACAGTCCAAAACTAGCCAGTCAATAATGGACTGACTGCAGCTGCATCACTGCAAATTTTCATACCCATGAAATATATAAGAATATGACCATAGATAAGCCAACATGTAATAGTTTATGAAAACCCACCTGCCTAATTAATATATCATTGTAAAGTGGTAAGTGTAAAGTTTAATAGTTATTAGTTTGAAGCATAATAAAACAAAAAACACACATTATTTGGCGCATTGATTTCTATAAAAGCTTTCCATTTGCTAAAAGCTTTAGGCATGTAATCGAAGCCTTTTTGCTAGTAAGCCAAAAATCATCTGTTACAACTTATTTATTTATTTATTTGACATTCTAATATTCCATTAGATTAATATTACCATAACAATATTTATATTGTTTCAAACAACATAATTTAGCCCAAAATTTCTGGTAGTCATCAGTATCAAGTAATATATTATGCATAGAATACATCAAACTGTTAATTCATTAATGTCATGTTCAAAGGCTAATGAAAAGTTTCAATTTGTGTTCTGCTACATAAAATTTTTCTTGAGAAACGGCATCCTAATGATACATACAGGTGTGACTACAGTGGATTCCTATTTACATCTTTGTACAGTAAATATCGGGACCGGCTTGTACCCAATGCAGCGTACCTGTAAAAGTTTGCAAATTACATCATTATCTATTTTATTTGGCCACACTAAAATTCTTTTATATCAAATGGAAAACAAGATATTTGTATTCCTAATGGCTTACCATTGAGGCACAAATGGTGCCATCCAAATGACATCTCCTGCTTGAACAGGGTACCTATTCACAGAAGAATCAACAAAAGCATGCAATGAAAGTAGACTTTTTTGATGCAGCAGTATGGTAAAACTGAAAACAGATGGTAGAATGCTATCATAACTTGAAAGCTGAGAAGATAAGCAACAAATGAACCATTGATGCAATAAGAACATCAACATGCAGTAATTTTAGCACAACAGTATAATGGAGCACATGCATGGAGACAAAGAAAGAGAACAGCCAATAACATGTAATTTATCTCTTTTTACCCCAAGGCAGATAAACTTCAAATGTTAGTCGAAAACATTTATTCCAAATTCATTTTTAAGCGAGTATGTCCTGAGATCAGAATTCTGGTCTATAACTCGGAAATGCAAGGACATAGACAATAAACATGAAGATACTGCATATACACTGTAAGATAAGTTAGTTACTAATTGTTACTTGAAGGGAAAGTGAAATGTTGAGAAGCCATCATACCAGGTCCCAAAACCTTTGTTTTTAAATTTTTCTATTTCTTTCAACTTCTGTGTTTTTTTTTCAAGCTTAAATTTAAAAACCCAAAAAAGAAAGACATTCATTTTTGGATTGATAATATAATACATCATTTGTGTATTTTTCTTTTGTCTCATGCCATAAGTTTATTTTGTGCTCACATGATGGTTGAGTACCAAAAAATGAACATGTGGCACTTTAGCAATGTATAAGCAACACCACGCACACACTATTTACACAATACACCATAGCATTTTAATTGTGGAAGACAAGGCCTGTGTCTATTCTTCATTTAATGCCTTGAAGCAGAAAATAAAGAAACTCCAAAATGGAACCTCACTGAAAAACAATCCTGGTACAATTATTGCTTATTGGAGACTATACTGTCAAATAAAGAAAATCCATAGCATGCATCAAGCTTGTCTGGCATAACTGATCAATTTTCCATCGAATTTTTTTTTTCTTTCTATTTGTATACGATTGAAAAAATATCCTGACAACGAATCATCTAGTCATTTTAACTGTAGTAATTTACACACCAAATGCTCCCTAACAAATGAACGAACATAAAATCTCATGCAGTCTCAGCAATGAATGAAACTCTTACCAGCTATCACCTAAGCGGTAAATGCCCTGTCCCTCCAGAAGCAACAAACCATGCTGATTGTAATGGACCTCCTACAAGACCAAATGAGCCAACCACATAGTATTATACAATACGCACAACCTAAATGTTTGCTGGAAAGCCTTTTCAAGAAGCTGAAGACCAAAATAAATATCATGACAACTTTGAGAAGTATTTAACAAAGCCTGTCAAGAATGAATGTTTATTTCATTCCTTTTATTTCCTTTTTTAGTAGATTCTCCTTGCCCATAGGTTTGTATCGTTTGGTATTAAAGCAGGCACTACACTGGGTATGGGATCAGGAGCAGTATGGGCTATGACTTTGTGGTTGTCGTTACGCACAAAATGACATGTTGAAGTTGGTATGTATAATACAGGATGAGTGAAGCCATCCATCTGGGAATAATGAGCAGCCATGAACAGGTTGCAGAGCGCGGTGCATGTTATATGCCTCTTGTTATCCATTGCCTAAGTATGGGATAGTTGTAGGTATATGCACTCTTAGACACCATTTCCCTTGCAAGTCATTTTTCAAGAACAAGTTCTACCTATGGGTTCATATCCTTCCCTTCCCCTCCCCCCTCCCCTGATATGGGTGTAACCATTATCAGGGTCATTGCTTGAACCCCCCAAGTTCTCAGATGGATCACTCCTTTTAGGTTTTTTTTATTTTTTTCAAAAAGAAAAAGTGGGTAGTTGTTGTGAAAGATGCAGCAGTAGTGAATTGGAAAAATAGAGCAAGTAAACATGAGAGACAACAAAAGGATTTAGGTAGTTGACAACTATTGCCTACGTCCACGGGAGAGGAAGACCAAAGCCACTAATAAAGAAAATTGTAGGATTACAGTAACTCTCAACTTCTCTATCCATAACCCTATTACACCCACTATCTCTCTCACAGCGCTATAACAAACATAAGATATTTTTGCCTCACTTTGCTTATAACACCTTAAACTCTAAGGACACTCTTAACTTATCAAAGTCACGACAAAATGAATGTTGGATGTGTGATTGAGATAAAAGCCATATTTTTGCTAAGTATGAGAAGCTTCAATAACTTTTATGTTCTTTTCAAGTGTGACCAAATCAAAGTTGCAAGGATTTCTTAAACTAATTCTAATCCAGAAAAGAAAAAAGCTTAACCCAAATTTAAAGTTTCAGAATGTAAATCCTGGAACTCAATACAATAAACTTAACCAGCAAGGAAGAAGCTGATACCTTCACATTAAGATATTCCCCAGGCTGGAAATCCATAATCTACAGGTAAAGGCCCAAAAATGTTGAATCACTATTAGAGAAGGTGAGGACCATCAAGATTGAGCTCAAATACGTAAATGATGGCTTACATGGATATTGAAGTCATAGGGTATAGATGTTGGAATAAGCTTCCTTAATTGAAAGACCTGATAATAGGTAAAGAAAAAGTGAAACATGAGGCTACAAAATCTTATATATCAACAAGGTACAGTTAAGTATTACTCAACTCTCAAAAACATAAATAATACAATTTTCAAGAACTGGAAAAATCTAACATCTGGTGGAGAGATGTTCCTCACTAATATGTTTCAAGGAATGAATCCTAGACATCCACAACAAGATTTAATAGGTAGTTCTTTCGGAGTTTATTCTAAATTGAGATGGTATACAAAATAAAGATAAAATGTGTCACAAAGCCTCTACTTACCTCGCCTGGAGTTTCCAGGAGTGGCTGCTGATCTGTTGAACCCACAATCTGCTCAGTAGATTGATTTTCCAGATTATCACACCTAAGGGGAAGCATCAGAGAGCGCTTTAACCACTTGAAGAGTACCATAATAGTTGTTTGATAGGTGGATATCTAAAATTGTTACCTCTTAAGCAAAAAAATATTGGTTTTCTTAATGTTTCGTTATCAAGAAAACAGTCTTGGACAAGTCAAGTTTTGCACTCCATTTGTAATAGCATTAATGCCATGTAAGGGTGATTTGAGTGAACTCTGATGTTGAGATGACATGATGATAGCACTTGATTTAAAAGAATGACAAGAAAAACCGTCCAAACAACCAAAATGTATGGGAACACAAACCTTCTCTCGAATACCACAAGAGTTGCAGATGCATCACACCTGAGGGAATGATCAAGATTAGGAGGTAGATAAGCATATGAATCCACCTGTTAATCATATATGAATCAAATCAGACTTCTTTTCACCTTTTAACCACAAGAACACCTCCACCTCACAGATAACTAAGATTGCCATTAGTCTACCACAAAGGAAAAATAATTGAAACATAATTACTAAAAGCACTGGAAGCAAAGCACCATTCCATTAGATAGCCTAAAGTCCTTGCTTGATAAAATAGATGTATATTTGTCTATCATTATATGCAAGAATGGGTGAACCAAACATAATCTATATTGGAAAATAGGATACTTGAAAAATATAAACTAAATGTACTAATGAGTATTTTAAATTAACTATGAACCACAACTAGCCATCTTACACTGAAAATTGATTGAGCTTTCTTACCGCTAATTTGTGGCTAATACCAGAAACATTAGTGAGAGTCACAGCACCCTGAACCACAAATATGAACCTAGTAGGAAAAACAGAGAGTAATATACTTATGGAATAAATCCAATGCTCCAAATAAATGCTGAAATCACTGTCTAAAAAATAAGATATTCACTATGATATAGTAAAAATAAACAAATTTGGAAAAGAGGATGCCCACACCTTTCAACACCATATGGAGGGAGTGCAGATAATGAGTTATCTGCATACAATAAAGCATATATCAGTACTCTAAGAAAAGAAACGTCAGTTAATAAAATCCAGTTCCGTGTTGTAATATGAACATGACATGATAAAATTGGACATATCTCAATCTACCAAACCTTGCATCTTCGCTAGGTACATTACAAAGTGTGAGCCCATTGCCGGTGTAATCAAATAGGCTCCTGATGTCAGGGTCCTGTTAGAGCAATCTATATTACTGTACAGCAGTGAAGAGGAACCTTTCTAACAATATATCATAATGCAGAGGAAAGTACCATTCAGGTAAAGGGCTAAAGACATGACTTTCCGGTGTTATTAAAGCATGGTCTCTTTTGTAAACACTGCGTGTGAATCCTGGCAAGTCTGAGAAGAAAGAACCCAAATAAACCTCAGGTGATTTAAATTCTATTAGCACCATTTTGGTTGTAAATAAAACAAGAACCAAAATAGAAAAGTAATAAAAAATGAAGTTTGACAGGATTCTCTGCTTTTGTTTTGTTTTGTTTTTGAATTCTCACTTTTAGCTCCTAATGAATCAAAAACACATGAAGAATAAAGCGTATAGGAATCCATCTCTATGTCATTGCTAATTATCATTTTCTTATCTTTTGCAACTTTGACAAATTGGGGTTCAATTTTTCTTTTCTTTTCCTTAATTTCCTCAGCAACCAAACACTTGTTAGGGATTAAGGATAAACTAACCAAACTCCATGCTACTGATTACTCTAGAAACCAGTAATCACCAATACAATCCACTCTCAAATTCACCCACTTAATCATATAATTCCAAACAATTAGCAGATTTCTATATTACTGACCTTGAAGATGAGAAGGAGAAAGTGTGGGATTGGTGACCTTCCAATACAGATGCTTCGAGTTTGAACTCGAGTCCATGATTGAAGCAGCAGAGCAAAATTCCTCTCCAGCCACTGCCATTTTGAGCAAGCCTGAAAAGGTTAAAGATTGGGAAGCTCCATCATTACAGAGTTTAAAAACTTAACAATCCGTTCAATGTGTTATATGATTAAAGAATGGAAACCCAAATAAGCAAAACAGTTGTACTAGGCTTATGTTCATGGCCCAGACACTATGATGAATACAAGAGTGGTTCTTTGTATTTCCTTCTCATTTTTTCTACGTTTTCTGGGTAACCAAATAGACTGAAGCTGATAAAGAAAGAGAGGATAAAAGTTGGGTTGGTACTTAGAGTGGTGAAAATGATGACCAAAGCGTGATTCATTGTGACTTGACTAGGGTGTGAGAGAGATCTGAGTATCATCAGTTTTGTGCTTTCGACTGGTGTGTAGGTACTTCAAATTTAGCGTTCTTCTGTGGGTATGGAAAGTTTGGACTTTTCAAGGAGAACAAAGACGACAAAACATGCACGGGTGGATCGTTGGTGAATGGTGACTAGGAAATTGGGTAATGGCAGAGGGGCCCATACATTTCGTGACACTTGTAAAGTGATTCTTGTTGTATGTATGGCACACCAGAATGATTCTATTTTGATTTTTTTCTTTTTTCGACAGGAAAAAAGAAAAACTATAGCAAAACCTGACTACACCCTCTAATCTTGAATGATGAAAGTTGAAATCCAGTGTAGCCTCTTTAGGAAGACAGTGGACCTAAATACTTTCAAGTCTTTACACTGTGATCTAGATGGGGTCGATGCTGATCCATTCTGTACTATGCCCATCCCTACTTGATATAGTACAAATTCGATATAAGAGAGAACACTTTCCATTGTAATTAGTGTTTAGTGTTTAATATATTTTTTTTAGGAAATTCTAAACACTCACCTGAATTGCTCTCTCCACCTTTCTTTAAGGGTAGGTGGGCATCAACCCATCTAAACCTAACCCATCCAATTCGGGTTGAGTCAAACCAGACCCATGTCACACCAAAGAAAACTGAATGCAGTAATCGCCCCAATCCGATATTAAATAATTCTATTTCACGTATAAAACGTGACCTGCCCATGTAATATTATTACATCTTTTATTTTTTTATTTTTTTCTAAATTTATATGGATTTGAGCCACTCATCCCCTCACGATCCCTAGTTCCCTTAGCCTCACTCTATATCACAATCCTTTAGTCCCAATCTCAACTTGACAACCACTCAGCCACCGTCGTTTGATCTCATTATCCTCTCTTCTAAGTCTCATTTCCACTCAGAGTTTCCTCTTCTATTTAGATCTACATTGACGTCATTCTTGAGATTTACACTTCAAAATTCATATCACACCTGTCAACAGTCACCGACCTCTTCATCTTCACATTCGCTTTGCCTCCTCGTCTAGCCATCCTTCAAGATTTGCTATGAGCCGCGCCAGTATAAAAGCCAAATCTAACTTAAAGGAGATATAAGATAACTATTCTTTTACATCAAACAATAACATGGGTGTTGCTTTGTTGTCATTGCCAACTTTTTTTTAGGCCAAAGTGCATGTACTTTAACAAAAATTTCACTTTGGCCCTGTTCTTTCAATTTTGAAAATTTCAATCCCGTACTTTTATTACTTTTGCAATTAGATCTAAATCATTTTATTAAGAAGATCAAGATGTCAATCTGAGATCTTATTTCGATTTGAAACGTCCACCTACAAAACTGACCTTTGGCTTTCGTCTTGGTACGTGTATTATTCTATATTTTTCCAAAAGAACATTCATTCATTTCTTTCTTCCTCATCGACCACGACGATTGAAACGACGCAAAAAACCTAAATGTGGAAAGGAGAAGGGCTAGATTTGGGAAAGTCGGGCCGATTGGGAAAAAAATTAGAAGACAATACCAATGACCCGTATTCTAGGTGAAATTCTATTTACTTGATGTATAAGAATGATATTAGCAAACCCACCCTGTTGCCATTCAACGCCCAATACCTTAGCAAAAACATTTGGAAGAAAGCTAGGGATACCTTTGCAAAAAACTAGAGGAGGCCAACATAATTATGAAGCAATCAGGGGACATCATTGCGAACCCAAATCAGGGTTTAACCATCCGAAACTAAACCCTAGGGTTTATCAGCACCATTTGAATTGAACATCTTCACCAATTGATTTTCACACAGTGAGAGAGAGAGACAGAGAGGCTCTCTCTGCTGTCTTTGAGAAGGAAATGTCTGTGTCTACAAATGAAACGGACTCTATGGCCTCTCTCATCAATTCACTGTCCACTAGCTTCAACCAAGTACCTCCGGCCGCTGTTCCGGCCGTCCTGGATTGCATTTTGGCTTCTACTGGCTTATCTCCGTCATTGCTTTTCACTTCACTTCTTGATACTTTTCCTAAGCTCTCTGAGGTATGATTAATTTACTTCACAAATACCCAGTTTGTGAAAGCTGCACTGCTATGTTGGGTTGTTGATAAAATGCTAATTGAATTAGATAAAGGCACTCTTTTGCTCATAATGGGATGTTGTTCATGTGCAATTCGAATAGTATCAGCATCTAGAATGATTATTTGGTTTAGTTGAGGTGGGTTTTTGGTTATTAGTAAGTTAAAGTGGCATATTGCATGAATCTTAATATTAAAAAACTGCATACTATGTTTGTGGTATAGCTAGCACACTCTTTGTTCTACCTATCTTGAATCCTCAGGAAAACGCAAGGGTTATATGCAAAAGAGTAATGATAATCTGATGCCCACCATTATCATTTGTTCCACTTTTCAATATATTTTTATGAAAGAAAACGAATAAGAAGTTTAATATTAGTGGAGGAGTTGTCCACTTAAACGGAAACTACAAGCTAAGTATCAGACATTAAATTACAATGCATTAACCAAATCTGGAACTTAACTAACAGCACTTCCAACTGCATAAATAGCAAAAAATGGTACATCCTGAAACTTGGATGAAACCTAAGCTTATAAAGATGCTTCAAATGGAACCTTGTTTCACAATACCTCCAACTGTCCCCTATACAGCTTTCAAAATCCTTTCTATTTTTTTCTAACCACACCACCCAAAAAATGGCCAACAACACACTATACCTTCATAAGACTTCACCCTTCCTTCCCCCTCAACAATTCTTAAATAAAACTCATACAATAGTAAATGCCACAAAAGTAGGAAAAGCCCAAAAAGATATATACCATACTCAAACTATAGGAAGACTAGCTAAATCAATTGACTTTATCCTGACGTTAAGCAAGGAAAGGCAAAAATACTTATTCAACTCTCCTATTTATACTCAAAATGAATTATGCTATGCATACGTGTCAAGCCTTGCACATGTAACATTCCCTCCCCCTTAAAGATGGCCTTTGTACTAGGGTTTTTTCTGGAAACTGATGTAAATTCAACTGCCATTGTTCTGTTCCATGTTGACATTGCCACCCTCTTCCTCCATGCATGTTGCTATCCTGGATAGTTTCTTGTGATGATGCCTTGGCATGAACTTCTCATCACAACTGAAGCAAAGGTCCTTGCTTCTCTGCCATTGTCAATTACCTCACTAGAATTGTTGGCTGGGTTGGGGTTGAGAACCTCTGCTTTGTTTGTTACGATACATTTCATTATTTGTACAAGTGAGCCAACCCAATTGAAATCAATAATTAGTCGGTTTTAAGGCTTGCAATTTGGCTTTAATGGAAAATGCTCCACAAAACTTACTTGTCGAGCTTGTGGAAGATGCTCAACTTTTGCTAGTAAGGTTTTGGAATCAGTTTGATAGTCTTGTAACTTGGTGAGTGCTCCAAAAAGATCCTAGAATTTATTTGGACCATAATAAGAGAGTAGTCTGTCTTTGAATTCATCTCAGGTGATGATAGCCACATCTTATTTAGTAATTGATACCATAATTTACTGTCACTCCCAAGATGGAAGGATGGTAGTGATACACATTTTGGTTAGGGGGTCTTGTGAAATTGAAAGAATTATCGAGCCCTACGTAGACAACTGTTTGAGTCCTAGCCACTACTGAAACATGGGAAATTCAACTTCACGAGATTAAGGGTATATGAACTGGTAGAGCTAGTGTGTAGGAATCCACCATTGTTGTTATGCTGTGTTCCATTAGCTTGAGTTGTGATTTTCTCCACTCTCTTTAGCAGATTGAATAACCTGTTGATCGACTCAAGCGGTGAGTTTATTAAACATCTGAGCCCCCTGAATAATGAGGTCCTCTTGGCTTGTGGATAGCAATGTTATAGATTTCTCTAATTGCTCCACTCTTTGGTCCATGCTTGAGCTTCAATACCACTTTGGTACAACTAGACCACTATTTGTTTTACCTATTGTGATTACTCAAGAAAACACAAGAAAAATATAGACAAGTTGGGTTACTTAAAGGGAACCCAAGTCTTCTGATTTGTGCACATTATTTGTGAATGATAATCTGATGTCTGTCATTGTTATTCATTCCACTTCAAAAATAAATATTCATACAAAATGGTAAATGCCATAAAAGTAGGAAGACTACAACAAAATAGATACCATACCCACACTATACAAAGACTTTGACTAAATAAGTTATTGGTACGTAAAGCAAGGAAAGTATTAAACTCTCCTATTTCTATTCAAATTAATCTATCCCATGCATATGTGACAAGCTCTGCACATGTAACGCTTTGCGTGTTGAGAATTTTCCAAGTAGATGAGGGGTCTTTATTGTATTCAATGGGTTAATAATATTTGCAATTTGAACATCACACAGGTCCTATAATGATGAATTTAATTTGGTTGAGCTAGGCTTTTGGTTCTTATTAAATCACAAGGGAAGTATGCATGATTTTTATCCTATAAAAAATGCATGATTCTTAGAACTTTATGGTTTATTCATCGTCCAGTTTGCTATTGTACTATAACATAGGGTGGTTGAATTTGAGTTATTGTTTATCTGGTTTTGGCTTTTTTGGGTAGGATGTTTTGCAAAATGATGGGAAGTTGGATGCTAATCACTGTAACTATCTGGCGTCATTGGTTGGTGCACTTTGTCACCTTCTAAAGATATTTGGTAAGTCATGGTCCCAAATTCTATCAAAGAAATGAGTTTTCTCATTTATATACAATTGTTAGATTTTTAAATCATATGGTTGTGAAAAGGTTCATATGAAGTCACATAGATTTTTGTTATTGTTCCTACTGAAATACTATATGAGTTTAGGAGAACGATGTTCTTCTTGGTTGCCAAGAAGTTGTATGATAATGACTATATATTGTTTGCAATGAAACTTGTAATCAGGATCTTCTAAGTGTTGAATTGCTACACCAAGTTTGATATTTGCAATACTTACCTTCATTGTGTATCTTTTATTCTTGTCATTTATTTTTAACCTATTCTCTTAAATTTCTGAGGAAACAAAAAAACTCAATACTAAAGGTAAATATTGTTATTTCAACTAATTCCAAAGTGAACCTCTTGTTCGTGAACTGCATACAAATGAATCTACGGCATGCACTTTCTTATCGGAGCTTAGGCAATTGGGTGCCAGAATGTTGTATTAATGCTCTGATCCTTCTGTTTCCTAATGTTGTTCTATTATGGTTTCTTGCAAGCCTTTTTATTCTAAATCATAGTTATTTCTTCCAAATCATAGTTATTTCCAGTGTTGACTCAACTTTCATTGTCATCATCTTTGTCATTGTTGTTGTTGTTGTGATATAGTTGGAGAGGCTCTTTACTGTTTGTTTTCAAGTGTATAACTAATGTGTTCACGCTTAATATTCTATTTATCTGATGGTTGAATTTATTTTCTCTGCAGGTGCTAATCATGGTGCTTTGCAATTATTTATCTGTAGAAGTTTTCTTCCATTGATCAATATGGCCCATATTTTGGACCGCAAAATGCTTAACCAGGTGAATTTTGAAAGCTTATTGTTTGTCATATTTACTGTACTTTTGACATTTTGTCTTATGCCTAATTATTGCTTGCTGTGCATGCTTTTATTGGTTTGACATAATTTTGGTAATAGGTTACAGAGTCATTTATTAATGTTGTGACCGAGACAAACACCTGGGTAGTTGTGGAGGAAACCCTGGTGCCATTTTATCTAAGATTAGTTGCTAGTTCTATGGGTATGCTTCAAAATGAAGTAACAGATATCTTTCAGTGGGTTTTGGTATCTAATGACCTGGTAAACCATTTGGAAATGAGTAAAAACTGCTTGCTGTTGCCATCTGGGACACCTTCACTGCAAATTTCATGCCACATTCTAACCTTAATGCTTGATGCTGCCCTTCAAAGCAAGAAAACAGCTGCATCCTCAGATTCAATTATTGCAAATGGGTGTTTTGATGCTCAAAATTTTGCTGGTAGATTGACCTGGGGTCTTTGTAGCATGACTGAACAACTGCTTTCACAAAGTTTGGAACACCGGTCTTGTGCTATTGGCTTTCTTCTCCCAATCATTTTCAAAGCCTTTTCTTCTTATTGCTCTTTTGAAATCTCAGTACATGGGCAGACCCTTATACTTTCAAGGTAGCTACTACAATTTCTTCCAACCGCATTAGTCCTTCAAATATTTTCCTAACTTCACTTGCATATATTCTCTTATGCATACATATTTTCTCTTATATATATACACATATACAAGATCCGTTAAGGGGTCCCTTGTGGGGCCCACTCCACATTGTATTTCCACGATCCGAGCTGTCTATTTTTCAGTTCTCTATTCAAAGGTCATTTCTGCAAAAAATTAGACAAATTGGAAACCAAAAAGATATATAATTTTGATCAAATAAATAGATGAACAAAATGGTTTCATTAAACACTTGAAGTGATGACCATTAATTAAACGGGTAAATGGTTTCCTATTTTTTGCAAGGATGATCCTCAATGGAGACCTAAAAAGTAGAAGGTTTTGATAATCAAAATAGAATGTGGAGTAGGCCCAACAAGAGATCTTTTAAATAAGCTTATTTAAGGTATCCCTTAAGGGAACCTCCCTGTTCTTATGTGTGTGTGTGTATATATATATCCTGTGTTAGCTGAATGTATCTGATTGGTTTCCAGGAACAGTTTCTTTAAGAAAATTTGGAATTGCTGTGGGATACTGTTTTCTCTTGGAACTGTGGAGAAAAGAGATGCTTATAGTGTACTGTCCCTGTATTTTTCTATTTTCCCTTGTACCGAAGAATGTGGAGATGCTGGCATGAATGATAAAGTGGAAGTATTCGATATAAGAGCTGAAAAGGAATTTTGGGAGGAAATTAAAAGAGGCTTGGTACTTTAGCATTATCACTTTATCAATTATTGTTTAAAATACATCGTTTGCTAATTAATCTAGCAGTACAGAGCCATAGTACTTTTTAATTGTTTATTTTTGGGTTTTGCTCTTCAGGTTGATAAGGAGAGTTTAGTGAGGAAGCAGTCCTTGCTTATATTAAAGACAGCACTTTGCATAAGTGAATTCTCTGGTGTTTCGGAGATGATGATTTTACCTGAAAATCATTCATTGCCTCGTGGCATGACAAAAAGAGAACAGTGGGCAGATAAGGAAGCCAAGTCACTGGGTGTGGGGAAAATATGCAGCCCTGTTGAGTCTCATCTGAAGAGCCAGCAGAGGTGGGAGGCATTTGTGCTGCTATATGAAATGCTGGAAGAGTATGGTACTCACTTGGTTGAAGCAGCTTGGAATTACCAGGTATGTTTTGATGGTTATTTCATCCTTCATGTCATCTTGACTTTCATCCAGACAAAATATGATTATAATAGGCTACATGAAATGTCTGTATGAGCATAACTTACTACTTCACTGGAAAAGTAAAATAAGGTTTGATATTTTGATGAGGTTACAGTCAGCATATTTTATTTCCCCCGTCATAAAACTCTTTTTGGTTGTATGTACATGTTTCCCAGGTATCCTTGTTGCTTCAATATTCTACCCCACAAGGTAATATTGCAGGCTCTGTCGATGGAACAGTTCATCAAAATGAGATCGAAACTCCTGGAGAAATCTTTAACTGGTTAGCAATTTTGTGGGAACGGGGTTTTAGTCATGATAATCCTCTAGGTAACAGTAACTTGAATGTTCAACCATCTGATCATTTATTTAATTTAATGGGATTGTTAGTTTACTCTAAATTATTTTTTGTAGTTAATTTGTAGAATAACTAGTCTAGTCATAATTCCCAATTTGTGTATAATGCAGTTAGGTGCTTGATCATGAAGTCATTTTTGGGCATCGATTGGAAGAAATATGGAATTCATGCAAAATCAGTGCCTGAATATTTTGTTCTTGGTTCATTCATACAAGGGTTAAATGACCCTGTGCACCACAAGGAATTTGGTCTGTAATCTTTTTGAGTTTGACTTTACAAGTTGAATCAGCATATTTGATCCTTCAATATCTGATTATAGGTCATTACTAAGTCTTATAGTATTGGCTCAGAATTTATAGGTCATGCTCGTATGTCTCAAATATCATAATTTTTACAACTATTATTAATCTTCTATATCATGCCAGTGGATATGTGACTCTCATTTTTTTTGCCTCCTTGTGTGCCCATTATATATTCATTTTAAGTAAAATAACTCAAAGCTTTTCCTTCACTTTGCTTATGTTACAAGAAAAAATATTAATTAAGCGTGTCACATTCCATTAGGCTGACCTACTATTCTGTTGTTTCACTTTATAGGTGTAAAAGGAATATACTCCTCAACAACAATTGAAGGTGCAGCTAGGTTTCTATGCCAATATACAAGTTGCCTGAATGCGAGGTAAGCTACGATGTGCTTGATGATTTTTCATCGTTGAGTATAGTGTTAATAGGGAGCTGCAGAAGAGTTAGCTTCATATGAAAGCTAATTATATTTCAGTTTTGAGTGATCTAGAATGTGTTCACTTGAGCTCGATTTGTATGGGTAACTGCATTTTAGTATCAGTCTTGTTTGCTGCTTTAATTTTTCTTTTCCAAAAATAAAGTGGACCAGCAGCCCACAAAGATATTACCCTCAGGCCTACCATAAGTAGGGCAAAAAGACACAATAAAAGTACAAACAGCTCTCAGCCATGAAAAGACCAGAAAACTATGACCACTCAAATCACACTGAAGCCAAAAAAGGGCAGTCTTGGAATGCAGAAGAAACTGAAGCCCAGAGTGAATCCCATAACCTCACTTTATCCAAAGTCCATCCACCCCAACCTTGCCTTAAAAAAGTAAGCTGTTTCTTTCCATCCAGAATCTTAGATTACCAAAACATAGCTAATTAACACACTGCATCTCCAGAAAGCTTCATGCCAGCTCCAAAAGCACAAATTCACTGGTTTAATTGGTAGTATTAGATAGGAAAATTGATATTCCAAAAGCTAATGTTTCCTTAGTTTTGGGGTTAAGCTTGTACTTGACGTGCAGGTTGCTTTGATTCTACTTTAGGATGTAATGTATGCATGCATACCTAGACACATACATGAAACAACGCTTTCTTTTCTTTTGGGGTAAGAAAATGTTCTTCTTTATGCTGTTAGATTGATGCTGTGTGCAATATTTGATGACACATATGTGGAAGCCCTCTGGTCTGCTCCCTTTTAATTGTTTTCTGCTCATATTGTTTGAGTATAGGCTTATAGCACTATAACTTATTACATTTAAAATGTGTACGGTACGCTTACCCCTGATTGAATGTATTGATATTTGTTCTGTTTGATGCATATTTTGTACCAGTTTCTGCCTTCAGTTAGGTGTTGTACTCTTTTTAAATGTGAAGTCTAAATTTCATAAGCAAGCGTATTCTGAGATCTTTCCTGGCTCCCTCAAAATGGAATAACTGGTGTCTTTAATCAGTTGCAACAGAAATCCTTCGAAATATTAATATTCTCTTTATCATTGGATGTCTACTTTGCGCTGCATTTGCTTTTCTTCTTTGAAGGGCTTCTTCAATGTGCTAGATTGCTCACTTTAGTTTCTCTGGTGTTTCTCTTGTATACCTTCCTAGTTGTGGGGTTTCAGCTTTTACTGGATTTTGTTATTTATCAAAAGTTGCTTTGCATATTACACACTATGCATCAGAATATTATTTTGGTCTGCACTGTGGGCATTGGTTTCTTTAGAGTCTAAAGACCTTTTTTTTCCGGATTTTTTGATTAATTGGAAGGCTGCAGTGTGTTAATTTTCCTATGTCTTAAGCTCTTTGTTCTGGCTGGTCATTCTTGTAACATTCCAGTTTGCTTTTACCGTCTGAGTTTATCAATCTGTGTTGTTGTATGTTTTGAAGTCTATCTCTTATCCACTGCTAGCATATTTTGGGATGGAAAATAATTGCACTATTTGTTCGTTGTGATTATAGGACAGTGTCTTTGTTCATTTTGAATGCTATTATTGAGAAAATGCTGTTGGGCTTTTAGAGGTTGATAATGGGTTTTTTTTTGTTACTTATTATTGCAGGAAGCGCATTCCATTTTTGAGCAATTTAGCCTCAACTGCTAAGCTGCAACCTTTTGGTAGGGCTGGATTGATGTGCCTTGCTGAATGCATTTCATCAGCGGCTTGTGAAGTTGGAACAGATAATAATGAAAGTGAAGCAAAGTGGCTTCAAGATGCAATTCCTGACATGATCCAAGTGGAAACTTCTCCTTGCAATGAAAAAGTTGTTTTACTTGATGCTTTGAGATTTATTATTGAGAGCAGCAAACAACATTTCAATCCTAATTATCGTCTACGAGGTCTCTGATCACTAATCTGGTTAGATTATAATATTTTGTCTTTTGCAATTGAATATTTGCATTGCAATAATTATTCATTAAAAGGCCAGAGCATAACTGATCGGATATTATCTTCTCTTCCAGTTTGTGAGAAAGTCATGGACTCTGCTGCTTCAGTGGTGTGTACATTTGATGTGCCTTTGGATATTCTTTTGCAGTTCATTTCAGCATTTCCATGGGAATTTACCGACTATGGTGGTATGTTTTATCCTTGTCACATTTTATTTTCAGCTTCAGTTATTGTCGCTCTCTGAAGTAGTAAAGTTACTTATCCATTGTATGCATGTTGCCATACACATACATGTATACATCAACACATGAGTCCATGTTGAATATATACATACATACATGCATACATACACATGTGCATGTATGTATGCATACAGATTTGCATATAAAATCTATGTGATCCATAAATTACTTTGCCAAATTAATTAATAAGCAAAATGTCTAGGTAGTCATTAAGTTACCCTAAATGGATGTTGAAACTTGATGTATGCAATCCAAAGTCTCTTGTGACCTCTCTCTCTTTCTCTTAATTTCTAGGTTCCTTAAGAGTGAAAGTACAAGCATGGCTTATGGGATGTGGTAAGAAGCATTGTAGTGTCAACTGCTTGAGCACTGAGATGAACCTTCTGAAGAGTCTTCATGAGTTTCCCAATAGGTTTACAAGTCGTTATATGGTTGATGCTTTGATCACTTTTGACGATGAAGACTTGGATGCATGGGAATTTGAAGCCAAGAGGTGGGCAAGAGTGCTTTTCCTTGCATGCAAGGAGGAATATCAATTGATACCTATTCTGATGGTGTGCCTTTTTCTCTGCAAACTGTGATTTATCCTATATATTCTTCCAGTTTTTGCCAGTATATTTTGACGAATCAAATCCTTTTGGGGCCTCCCTGGTACATTTATTATATGCTTTATTTTCCATGCACATGGATAAGATATTTTTCAATTGATCTTATAGTAGGAATACAAGATAAAATTATCATGTTCACTTTTGACAATATAGGATAGGAGAGAATAGGACATGATAAGAATCACTTTGATTTTTTTTTTTTTCAATCCTATGATCCCATCTTTTGTTTGGTAGAGAGTAGGATGAAATAAGATATGGTGCTATATCCTAAACCTTATATGATGCATATAGTGGCGGAGCCAAGAAATTTTGACAAGGGGGGCACCTAACAATGCAAGCTATTTTTTTTAGTGACATTTCAAGCTAATTTTTATCTTGTTACAGAAATTTTCAATTTTACACTCTTTATTTATTCAAATTTGTTACATGAGTAAATATTAACCAAAGATGGGAAGAATGTGTGATCATACCCTTACTAAGAAAGAAATATTTGAAAGAATTAGCATGAGAGTAGGGGAGATACTTGAGGAGGGCACTTGTATGTAAATTTTGGTGATTTACATACAAAAAACTATATCTATTTAAAATTAGAAAAAGAAAAAAAATCAAACTAAGTTGAGAGAGGGGGCACGTGTCCCCCCTGGTCCTGCTGTGGCTCCGCCATTGGATGCATGCAATGATTGCATATGATACTTTTGTAGACATTAATAACATGGGACTGACTCATTTTGACTTACTTGAATCCTTGCTATTCTATGCAGTACTATATCTCTTTATGCCACATTTTCATTGGAAAATTTTTATCAAAATTTAGGAGGATATAAAATCCAGTTGGATTGGAGTTTATCCTGTTATAGTGTTATGTATGCAACAAACATAGGATAGTTTAAAGGTTTTCCTACGAGTTATTTGGTGTGCCAAATGGTTTCCTAAAATGGTGGGATAGATTAGGTTTGGATAACACAACATTTAAGGAAGCCGACATGTGTGGGCTTCATGCCATTAATGTCAAACACAAATTCCATATCCTATGTAAACCATGTGGGCTCTTCTCAAAAAAAAAAAAATGTAACCTTCTGGGAAAGAAGAGAAGATTTGAGATATAATACCATATCTTACTATCCTGCTCTTTACCAAATATATAAGACAAGGAAAAGATTATCCAATATCTTCTCATATTTTATCTTCTCCCATCCTAATGGTTATCTCGTGTGCCAAATGGAACCTTAATATTATGTAACATTCTATAAGGTTATCAACTGAAAGCATTTAGTTGACTGCATTTTCATTTTTGTTATATCGAACTATTAGGTTTTTAATATAAATATTAATAATCTATAGAGAAATGTATGGAAAAGAAACTATTACATGTAGAAAGGAAAAAATTGTATCTTGAAAGATTTCTTTCAATGAAATTATGATTTCTAATCCCTAGTAGGATTATTGGTTGAACTTCTTTCTGGAAGGCAGAGCCTGATATCTACATAGGTTCTGTTCAGTGATAAGTATATCCTATTGATTCCTCTTATGCTACTATAAATTTGATTTTTGGGAATCTGGTTGAGAAATAAATGAATGACATTTACTTTCCATATGAGCATTACAATTTTCTGGGAATATGACAAACACAAGTACTTATTTCATTGATTCATAGATAACATGAGATTCTTGGTGTTATATTTGGAGTTACCTTCCCTTTAATATTTCATGTTTACATGGGCATCTTTCTCTTGCATGATAGACTTTTTAAGTTATTTTATATTTCTAGTGTAAGAAATAGGAGGTTTTGACTTTCGTTTTGATGATGTATCCAGTTTATTCAAAATCATGGTAGTGATCTCTGCAAAGAAAACAATAATTTGGACAAAATACCTGTGAAGTTTCTCATCCTCACTTTGAGCTTGGTTCTGGAGCTTAAGACGATGCAAGAAAGAGTTCCCGGATATGGTTCTAAAGTTAAAACCAAATCAGACTCTGGTGTGCTTGTATCAATGGATCAACTTAGTCATGCAGATGCTCCTAATTTATATCAAAAGTTCACCAACGTTTTTCTTTCTATAATGGTATGGGGAACAAATTGCACCAAGCTTGTAAAATTTTTCTGCTTTCCCTTCAACTTGTTATTGATAGCTTCTCTGTTTGTTTGGCTTGCAGGAGGAGTTGGTCTCTTTTGCAAACTTTTCATGTTCCATATTCTCATATAGCGCTAAGACAGCAGATGGAACCCTTCCTGGTTCTGTAAGAGGAAAGCTTGGAGGCCCTAGTCAACGCTGGTTGTCATCTTCTACCACCACTGCTGTGTTGCAAGCTGTATGATTCCGTGTGCTTCTAGTTCTTTTTGGTTTACATCTAGAATTATTAAGTCAGACACATCTTCAAAAACTGGCACCTTGTTTCTGTATTCTATTCTCTTCATTTCTTTTGCCTAATAATTGTGACCTTAGTTTTCATAACGAAAACTTTAAATGTCTACAGTTTTCCTTGAGCAACAATCTTTTGTTGTTCAAGCACCTTTTGGTCATTTTCTTGTAGTAATAAACAATTATTATTATTTTTTTCATTTTGCATGCTTTAGTTTCTAGTGTTGCATCTTTTGTTTTGATTATAATTTATATCCATCATGAGAGTTTAATATGTCATATTATATTATCTAAGGATTCTTTTATTATTTTTCTTGGTAAGCAGCTATTTTTGGAATCAAATCCGTGAGACTTCTGCTTTTCCCTTTTCTCTGTTGTGATTTATATACAATAAGGCATTCTCGTATGGTTTTGGAGATGTGCATTTTTTTCTTGTGCTCTTTTGCTAACCACTGAGTTCATTGCCATTCTCTTAAATGAGTTTTATTGAAGCACATCTTAAGGTTGATTTGTTTTTACTCCTTCATGTTTTTAAACAGATAATATCCATGAAGGCTGTTGCAAATATCTCATCATGGTGTGAACAATTTAAAAGTGATGTTTCACTTGATCTTGCTTTTAATTTTTTGTGGGAATTCTACTGGAAGACTGTTGCGCCTCCAGCTTGTGATTCAGAGGTACATTGCAATTAAATGGATCTTTTCATTGTGAAATAGTTGCAGACTAGTGTTGTCATGGAGGTTTACTTCTAAAGATTTTTAGTTTGTCATCAGCTAATATTGGAATTTTGTTGTGTGCTCCAAAACAGACTGGAGCAGAAATATGTCTTGCTGCATATGAAGCATTAGCCCCTGTTCTCACAGCACTGGTGTCTGTATTTTCTCCTCAATCTATGGATTTGGTTAAGAAACATGACAGCTTGTTACTATCAGATAGCAAACCTCTGTTAGATTTCTTGGTTCTTTCTTTTCTTCAGAACATAAATAATCTCCTTGCAATTGGAGTATTTGTACGAACTCGACGTGCAGTTTTAATGAATTGGAAGGTGTGGAATCTTAATGTTTAACTGCATAATACCAATGATTTTTATAAGATCATTTTGGCCTTCCTAGCAGTGCATTTCATATCATCTGGAAAATTGGAATCTCATAAATGACATAGCCAAATGTAGCCATATAATGTTATTTTGTGTTGAAGTCACTGAATCAGTTTTTTAATTGTCTTCCTTTGTTCTAATAAATATAGTATTTTCTTCTGTCATTCTTAATTTTCTATTGCAATTTAATACTGGAACAAGTCATTTGCACAAATCAGAATTTATGCTATCTATAGATAATGGTGGGTCTTTTAACCTATTATAATACTTTAACTGGTTTTCTGTGACTGATGCAGTGGATTTGCCTTGAATCTCTATTGTCCATTCCTGGCTATGCGTTTAGAAATGGGCTCCATCTGGAGGACAATAATTTTTTCTTCTCAGGTTCTGCTCTCAGATGGATTTTTACTGATCTTCTTGAGAGGTATTAAATGAGAAGAGCTTACTTATACCACTATTTTTGTTATGCATGTTCTCTGTAGACATCTAATTTTTGTTGGGTTTTCTATTGGGGGTGGGGGGAACAGGACTGTTATCTACCAATTAGTACTGTCCAGATTCAGCAGTTTGTGCTTAATTCAGTTTTTAAAATTATTTCATGTTTTTATTCTAATTTTTAAATCAAATAGACTATCCTATATTCTCCTTTTTACAATATTTTGGCAATGAAGCAGTATCTTATTCTAAACCAAATGCTAGCTCAAGTTTTTTCTTTTCTTGGCCTCTCTGAATAGTGGAGATATGTACTTTGGATACATTATCTTGCTTTTGCCTGATGTCAAAATGTGATTCTTGTAGCAATAGAAAATGGCTATTGCTGTTGGAGATTTTCATTTTTCTTTTTGACTTGCCAACTTATGTATTAATTTGCAGTCTTGAAAATGCTGGGGAAAGTTCTGTTTTGCCAATGCTGAGATCAGTCCGATTAGTTTTGGACCTGTTTTCAAGAGGAAAGTGTGGCTCACTTGTCGTCTTATGTGATGGGGTGGATGCCCAGGTTCATTCTATAACTCCATTTAGTTGTGCTTGTGTGGATGCTTTGAATGACAATCTGGTTATTCTGCTGTGAAATTTAACTCATCAACTACCATTTAACTGATAATACTTTATGCCTTTCCTTCGTTATTTTTTCTCTTTTTTTTTGTGGGGTTTTGGGGGGGGGGNGGGGGGAAGCTACTGGGAGAGTTGAAGTAAAGGTTTTCTGTCTGTACACCATTGTGGACCCCTTTTCTGTTGGCCATTGCTTTTGCGCTCTTCACAATGTGCACATATCATTGTTCCTGAGAGAGTTCATAGATGGGGATTTTCGAGGGGCAAAGAAATGTCTACTGTCGATTTTTGCATATTGTTTTTTAATTAGGGTTTAGTTTTTTGACCATGAAAGTTACCCCTTCTTTATGAGAAAAGAATTAAATAAACAATTACCATATCTCTTATTATATTTGCATATAATGCCCAATTCAATTGATCTTTTCAACTTTGGTGGCACTTAGTTCAGTGTAAACATCATGGTTAAGGGGATTCTTGATGGGAGTAATGGAGGCATCTAATATTGAGATTTGAACGGTTAATTTAGTTTTATTAATCTGGGGGCAAAAATAAGCTTTCAAGCCCAGGGCATAAGGTAAACTTGCATGAGACTGATTCTGTTTCTAAAGGTGTGAAACGGTGGAATGGATTCCTGGAGAACTGAGGATGGTTCCATAGTATGCTTGTGTTCTTGGTTTTTTTTTTTTTTAAGTATTTAATGTTTCTTTTCTTCTGTTTCACCACAGTAACTTTTGTTTTTAGACACAGACCTTGTATGACCATCTTTTTATCTCGCATAAAAATTTGAGCATCTTAAGAGATTAAGAAATAATAGAATATTTAAGAGTCACCAGTATCAAAACCTATGATAGATTTCAGCATTTTATAGCCTTAGCTCAGATTATGTTTTGTTTTAAGTGAAATAACTGAACTTTTTCACATTCATTTGACTATTGTTATTTCAGATGATGTGGTATTTGGTTCGTTCTTCTTGGATATTGCATGTCAATTGCAACAAACGGAAGGTTGCACCTATTGCTGCACTTTTGTCTTCTGTTCTGCATTCATCCCTATTTAGTGATGAGAGCATGCATATAACTGATGGTGCACCTGGGCCTCTCAAGTGGGTATGTGCTCTCTCTCTCTCTCTCTCTCTCTCTCTCCAATCATAAAATCATATATAACGGTTGAGATGCATCTCACCCACTGTGCATCTAAGTCATCCATATCTGATCAATGATTGAGAAATATGTCCTCATTTAAGCACCTTAATTAGAGAAACCATATATATATACATATGGTGTGAGCGCATGTGTGTGCATAATTGTGTGTGTTTTCTTCCGATTGGTATAACATAATTTTCTGACAGTTTGTTGAGAAAATTCTTGAGGAAGGCATGAAAAGTCCCCGTACAATTCGTCTTGCTGCATTACATTTGACAGGGCTGTGGCTATCATATCCTAGGATTATAAAGTACTATGTGAAGGAGCTGAAGCTGCTGTCACTATATGGTTCTGGTGAATCACACACTCTCTTTTGCTCAAGTTGTGCTGGTATTTTATATTGTTTTCCATTGTTATAGTGTATCACTTGTAACTGGACTTTTTTCTTCCACAGTTGCATTCGATGAGGACTTTGAAGGTGAATTAGCTGACAATCATGATACAAGGACTGAAGTTTCTTTATTGGCAAAAGGCCCTGATACTGAGCTGACCAAAGTAGGTTATATAATAATTGAATTTAATGTTGGTAATATATTGTAGTAATGACAACATCTACCTTTGAGAAGTGAATAACTCCTTCTATATGCATACTTTAAATCTCCTTGGGGAGTTGGTAATGGTAGAATTTTATAGTTTCTTTAGATGACTAGTAAACTTCTATTAAGTTGGGTTTCCATTTGGAAGCAACTTGCTTTTGTCTTTGGTCATTTATTTTCTTTATTTTTTCGAATTGGGTCAAGTTGAATATCTGGGGCTTTGAAGGAAATCATAGACTAGATGATGAAGTTTGTAATCTAAATATTCATCATGGGAATATTGCATGGGAATTAGTATTACTGATATTTGCTTTGCTTGGACCTTGAACAGAATATTTATTTTCTGATGCTAGCTCTTATTCATTTTAGACACATTTTTTATTTCTCCTAGTTGCTTTATATGGAGTTTTGAAGTTTATAATCTAAATGTTTCTTTTGGCTTCTCTTCTTAGGCGTTCATTAACACAGAGTTGTATGCACGTGCCTCTGTTGCTGTTCTGTTTTACAAGCTGGCAGACTTGGCAGATATGGTGGGATCAGCAAATGAAAATGAAGATTGTCATGCAGCTTTGGAATGTGGAAAAATATTTTTGCTTGAGCTTCTTGATTCTGTGGTACTGATTTTGTTTATTTGTTTTAATGCCTTCTAATTTGTTTTCTCCATGTTACTTGATGTGCTCCCATATGCGTATATTAGATAATCTCTTTGTGTGCAATTTACACACATACTATTTCTTTTGAACTTCTATCTATGTTACGTTAAAAAAGCATGAAGCAGATTAAAAGGGAATCTTTATTATCATTATAAAAATAATAGAAGAGATCCAATTTTAGAACTCAACTCAATTGGGGGTCAGCTAGAAAATATTCTTTTTGGTTAGTTTTCTTTATGGCTCTATTCTTTGTTGAATAATATTTTTTTTTTCTCTTTTTTAAAGAAAGAAAAGAAGAGGTAATGGCATTATGTGCTTTGTTTCCTTCATTACTTGTTGCAATTAATTTGCTCTAATCTTCTATTTTCAGCACTGTACACTAATAAAACAATTTTTGCTTGTAGTTGCAGTCCTTGGTTTTCTCTGAACCTGTAGAGGCATCTTTCACACTTTTTTTTCTCTATGTCTGACATAATTTTTGAATGCATCCATTGCTTATTGTCACTCATCTTTTTTAGTGTCCTGAAAGATACAGCAGCTTGACCTACCAGCATATTTAGACTTCTATCTTGTCAAAAAATTTAATTGCTCCTATCTGTTAAACTTAACTGATGTGCTACAGTTTGCTAATGCCTGCCTATACTTTATGGTTTATGCTTTTCTAGTTTTCCTTTGGTTGTAAATGTTGCATGGAAGTATGATTTATTTGAACTTTATTTTCCAAATGAGATCTACAGATTGATTAAGACCTTGAGTGGCTGGGCCCCACAATGTGCCATACAATTATTTGAGGCTGGAACTCTCTCTCTCTCTCTCTTTCTCTCTATCTCCCTCTCTCTTTTCCTACCATTCTCTTGTTTGTTTTTTATATTATTTTTTCCTTGAACACATCTGCTTTTGGACAACTCCTGCCCTGTTTAGAAATTTTAGCTTTCAGTCAATCAAGCAGTTATTGCTAACTTGTATTATTGTGGTTGTTATAACTTATACTTACAGTTCCTTCTACTGCATTCTGCATGTCATGCTGGGCAGATATTAATTTAATTTTTTTTTAATAGATTGCCTAAGGAGTGTTATAATGGTGTCTTGATGTTGATTACATTGTTTGCCAATGTAGGACAACGACAAGGATCTCGCAAAAGAGTTGTATAAGAAGTACAGCGCAGTGAGTATCCATTTCCTCTAAATTTTGGGAATAGGAACATCAGATTTTTTCAGAGCTAAAACTATGGAACCAATAAATTTGTTTTTAGTTGAAAAAATAATTAAAAGGGGATTTCTCTAACTACTAATGAAAGTTGTTATTGAGAAAAAAATAATGCAAGTGCAATCTGCAACCATTTATTTTGTGTAATATCATGTAGATCTACTGTAGAAGATCCTTGAATGCAATTAGATATGGTAACATTGTGCTTATTCAATAACAAATTGGTTGTGGTGGTTACAACTTACAACCTCTCTGTTTTTTTGTGTTTTCTTATTATTTTATCTTTACTTTAGTTTTTGTTGATCTTCTACACTTCTTTTCACAGATCCATAGGCGTAAGGTGCGTGCGTGGCAAATGATATGTGTTTTGTCACATTTTGTCTGTCAAGATATAGTGCTGCAAGTCACACGTTGCTTGCACACATCCCTCTATGTAAGTAAATGTTGCATCACATCAATTGCTTATTGCCTCATATAATTAATTACTACAATATTATCTTTATTCGTTGCAGAATATTTGGCCTGGATTTTTGATGAATCATAATTTTTGGGGTTTATATGTCTTGCTTTCTTAATGTTTTGTGAAGTTTAGTTTCTTTGGGTACATAGAAAGTTCATAAGATCACTTTTCAAACCATGTGTCACTTCATTTGAGACGTCAGACTGGGCTGGATTATTATTTTGGACTGGACTAGATTGCTACATTGCTAGTGGATTGGATAATTGTCCAATTTTGTTGTAGTAGTCCAATCATTTTTTGCCTAGGAAAAGTTGATCATGTTTCTACATGGGATTATTATCTCCATGGTATTTTGGACTATTTTTTAATTTGAGATATGTAACCTAATTGTGTGAGATATATGGTTACTGATGCTGGATTTCAACGAATTGTGTGATAAAAGTTTATGCATAGTATTTGTTGTCCCCTAAAGAGTGATAAGGCTGCCTCTTTGATAGCATTCATTTCATTGATTGTATAATTGTACCATTAGGAGATAAGATGTTATTCATATCTGTTGGTTTGAATGATTTACTTGTGTATATATTGCAGAGGAACAACTTACCTGCAGTTCGTCAATACTTGGAAACGTTTGCAATTAATGTGTACTTGAAGTTCCCACCACTGGTAAGGCTTTTTCTTTAGTGGTTTAGTGGTGCAAATACAGCTAGCTTTTTCATAATAGTTGTGAAGGAGAGAGGGGGGAGGGGAGATGTGGGTTTATTCTTATTCATGAAGGCTTGGAAGGATGTTACTTACCTCATTAAATGTGAGTTGGAGGTCGTGAAACTTTCACATTCACATTCCCTCCATGCAAGTGTATATGAGAGATCAAGTGGGTTTGTGCATGTGGTTTTCCAAATAATTTTCTATAAATCAAAAGAAAATATTTTCTTATTTTGTACAGCTTAGATTATAGTTGGGTGTTGACTGTTAATAACAGTAAAAAAGAAAGATGAATTTAGAATCAGCTTAAGATGGTTTATCTGTAATTCTTTGCTATCTTGATTCTACTTGATACTCTAATTTTAAGTTTCTTACTCTAATGTGAAGGGAGGTTATACACATTTAACCCTCGCCAAGTTTATAAAATTTCTAACTACTTTATGCAAGATACATATCTGCTATGCAACTTCGTTTTTGTTTCTAGATATTTTCCTCTTTTTTTTTTCAATGTTACTTTAGGAATTCTGAACTCTATGCCCTTTTTCTATTTTCTCCTTGGTATATATCTTATCAGTTGTGTTATTGATAGTGTAAGGGAAATAAGGTTAAGATATGCTTGGGTTTTTACCTTGACATTTTTTTTAGGCTATCTTGGAGCTGACAAAGTGGATGTTTGATGTTTAGACAACAATGCAATGTACATGATGGGAATCTTGGTGGTCTTTGATCCTATTTTAGGCATAGGAGCAAAATAATAATTAGGCTAATCATTTACTTTCTATTTTGGTTTACTAGGGTTTAATTATTTAATTATTTCCTTGTACATATGGGATTTTATTTTAGATTTGCCTAGATATGTAGGCCACTCTTTGAAAATTGAACCCTAGTTATGTCTATTGATATTGGGAATTCAAGAATAAAATAAAAAGTTATCTTGAACTTTCGGTTTTTGATAAAGTTTGTTGGTCTATTCTGTTAGGATGTGGGCAAAAAATCGTTTTATATTCTAACCTTACATGTACCCTTTCCACCATTACAGTCTAACTTGTGAAATTCAACATATTTTGGGACAATGCAAAAGGATTCTACTTTGATACCATGATAAAGTTTGTTGGTTTACCCCTATTCCCGAAATCTTAAGCTA
The DNA here is from genome assembly GCA_003254885.1 of Purshia tridentata. Taxonomy (NCBI): domain Eukaryota; kingdom Viridiplantae; phylum Streptophyta; class Magnoliopsida; order Rosales; family Rosaceae; genus Purshia; species Purshia tridentata. Next base: position 49,483 of record QANT01006476.1, read on the forward strand.
TTAGGATGTGGGCCAACAATTGTCTAATATAGTAACAGTTTTTGGTTTTTTTTTTTTTTTCCTTTTTCTCCCTGTGTTGAGCATCAATGCTTGGTTGAGGATTGCTTTTCTGATGATGGCAATGAAATGAAAAACTAGGTCAACATATGCTAAAGTTTTGACAATGATATATTCTGGTATATGTTGGACACGTTTTGAATAAATGCTTAGTGTTCAGACCCATACAGTATGCTTGGGTTAGCTGGCAGAACAAGAAAAATTATGTGTATGTTTGACTAAATAATTTTGATGCAAAAAGTCACTGTTGCCTGAAAAGTAGACAGTCCAAACTAACCAGAGTGGTTTGTGATGAGTAGGTATTTAACTGTTCAAGAGGATGGACTTGGATTGGTTTTCCTTTTTAACAGTGCTGTCCAAATGCAACCTGGAAGTATTGAATTGATAATTTTAAGCATGAGTGCTATGTTTGTGGTCTTTCATGCCTGTTGGGTATATTAATTTTTGTCGCCCATGAGTTTTTGGACAAGAGTTTTGCTATCTTCAGTTAAAAAGTTGAAAAGCCACACTTATTAATTCTTACATTATTGCTGGAGTTGCAGGTTGGGGAGCAACTAGTTCCTGTATTAAGAGATTACAACATGAGGCCTCAGGTATATATTTTTTTGGAATTATATGAGTTTATGACCTTTCTGCTCAATTTCTGATTGTTACGGTTTTCTGATGTATTCGTCCGGTTGAAAGGTGCTACCTTGATGCAGATATTAATAATGCATGGGAAAATGTTTTGGTAACCATCAAGTCTAGTTGACAGTCACTAAATTTGGGTAGTTGGCAGTCATTAATTAAAATGAATACCAGTAACTTTAAACAGTCATTAAGTGGGTAGTTGGGAGTTGTTAAGTGGGTATTTGTTACTCATTAAGTCTGGGGCTATAAAAGAGAAAAAACCTATGCTTTGTAATTAGTTTTGAAGAAATAATTGCAGTATTTTACTTCAATATTAAGATATTCTGTACTCTTAGGATTTTCCTGAGTTCTCCTTAAAAAAATCTTGGCTCCAACGGTGTTTGGAGTAATTCTCAGTCCCTACTTCTATAGTTTTGGGGCTGTACTTGTATTCATTTACTTCATATCTTTAGTTCTCTTGGAACCTGAGTATTTAGGATCACGGGATTATATGAGGGAACATTGTTGCTCAAGAACCACATTTTCCTAGTATCTATTGAAGAGCTTGTGGGGTTTGCAGTTGCCTGTTGACAGAAAAATGTTATTGTAGACGTAACTTAAAATCTTTCTTTTGATGCGAATTCAAGCGGATGAAAATAGTAGTCACTTGTTTTATTTTTCGTGGTAAACTAGACAGAAGACATCTAAGCTGTGAAATTTGGTGAACTTTCCTCGAGAGCCAAGTGGTTTTATCTATTTAACATATACCTTGATAGAAAATATATATTACTGATTTTTCTAAGAAACGAAACCCTTTTTAGTTATTCCCTCCCTGGATGAGTGCTATCCTGATTGGTTTGGTTCAACCTTTGCTGAAATGGTTTTATAAGTGCATAGACTAAAATTCTTTGGTTTATCTAAACAATTGTTCCAACAATTGAGTATTGAAAAATTAAAGTGGAAAATTGTTTTTAATTAATAGACATAAATCACCCACTTAAAATACTCCAACTTTATGAATTGATTGAATGGTTATGTGGTACCTTGTGACTCCTGTAACATGGACAATCAATGCAATTCTTCTTTCTCTGTACTCTTCATTTTTCTTCCATGTTTCAGTGCTAGGGAGAGTAAATAAAATAAATTGTTACAAGTAATACCAATACCAACAAATTTCTATGGACCAAGTAAAAGGATTGATAAGTGTAATTGGATGTATGTGTTGATGTAGCATGAGTTTTCATGGTGTCATGTGGCACTATGATGTGCTGTGTGTTATGTTATTAGAATCAACTATAAAAGTATCTTATCTTTTGGTAGCAAACCTTATTGTTTCTTTGTTGGTTAGTCATTTCGTTCAGATTGTTGTTGTTGTAGCATTGAATCTAAGAATGTTATCTGATCATTAGTCTCATTGGTTGATCTAAGAATTAGTTATCGATCGCTACTATGTGGTGCTAATTGCATGCATCCAATTCTTACTAAGAAAAGTTTAATTCCTTATATTTGTGTATATACAGAATATTGCATGTCAGTTGACATGACAATGTTTCTCTTAGCAATTTATAACTTCCTTCAGTTCGAGAATTCTACTTTTTACATATACTTTCTCTGCAGGTTAAGGTGCTTTTGGTATATGTTAGGCATCTGTTCTATTAATTATTTGACATGAAATGCAGGCACTCTCTTCTTACGTATTTATAGCAGCTAATGTGATCCTCCATGCATCTCAAGCTTTTCAATACAAGTATTTGGATGAATTACTTCCTCCTATAGTTCCACTATTAACCTCACATCGCCACAGCTTACGTGGTTTCACCCAGGTTGGCTAATTCAAAGTTGATGAATACTGAATTTTTGTATCCTACTAATTTTTTTTCTGTTTTTCATAATGCTTTTCATTCACTGTGAGTTTCTTCGTTTCGCAGTTACTGGTTTACCAAGTCCTTTGCAAATTGTTTCCTTCATTAGATTCTAAAGCCTGTGAGACCATGACTTTAGAGAAGAGGTGTTTTGAGGATTTGAAGTCCTACCTGGCAGAGAACTCTGATTGTGTGCGGTAGGATATCTCAACCTTATTTTATTTTATTTTTTCCTTAAGTGTACTGTCACCGTCTTTTGTGATATTTGTTTGCGTAGAAACTGGCAATACAAATAATTTTCTTTCTTTAAATGGAAATATGTAAATTTAGTACGCAATCCTAGACCCATTCCTTTATGAACTTAAATCATATTGCAAAGCATCTTTATTTGCACGCCCATCAGATATGTGTCATACACTGGTCATTGTTTTGAAAATAGAAAGCCATCAAGTGGAACTAAAATGAAATTAATTATAAAAAATTGGGTTAAATTTTCCTTATGATGATGGTCAATAAAATTAAAATTCACCACATTGAACACAAAAAAAAAAAAAAGCTTATAAGGCTATTGATCAAGTTGATCGCCTATGATTATCAAAATCAGATTTCTAACCTACATATATGGATGGCTAGCAGACTGCATCCCTTGAATACTTTCTTCACTCCTAGCTAACAGAGTCAATCAACTTCAGTGCAAAACATGCCTGTTATATATGTCTTTGTGATTACAATCAAGCATAGGTCACGTATGGCACTTTTGTTCTCATGCCTTTTATACATGGTTATGGTGAGATCTGTCATATTAGTTCAATTTGTTTGCATTTCAGTTTACGAGCATCAATGGAAGGATATCTTGATGCCTACAGTCCCAATAGCTCTGTCACTCCTGCGGGGATTTTCATCAATCGGGTTGAGGTCAGGGTCTTTGGTTGAAGTTAATTAAGCTCTAACACGTATCTACTTTCTTTGAGTTGTACATTTTTCTTTTCCTTTTTCCCTTTCTAATATATATTTTTTAATTTAAAAAAATAACACTGAAACCTTTTAGGAAGAGAAACATGGAATTTAAGCATAATAAAACATGAAATTATGGCTCAACTCAACATATGAAGCAATAACAGAAACCCTATCCATTTTTCATATAGAATAAGATACATATCATTTTTACATGTAACACGACATGAGTTGTTTTCTCATGGTTACTTCCAGTTGTGTATATCTTTATGTTCGTATGATGTAGTCTTTTAATTCCAAATAGCTAGTCAGTTGAATTTGATCCAGGCGTGTCAATATAGGAATTGTGTTTCTGAAAATGCAAATTAGTTAGCTTATCTTTGCTTTTGGTAAACGAGAGATATCTGAATCAAATTTTCTTTTGTTGCACTAAAGGAGCTCGAGTTTGAATGTGTACCAATATCCCTTATGGAGCAAGTGCTCAACTTTTTAAATGTAAGTATGATTTCTTTTTCTACTGGCCTTTTCTTGTATGATCGGTATCTCAGATTTCAATGTTGCAGGATGTCAGGGAAGACCTTCGAAGTTCAATGGCAAAGGATGTCAGGACTATTAAAAATGAGAGCTTAAGATCTGATGAAGATCGGCACTGCACAACTACACTGTCTAATGCTAATGAACGAAAATCACTTACCCAGCTGCCTAAAGATATTTCATTGGATTTTCAGAAAAAGATTACTCTCTCCAAACATGAGAAGCAAGACATAAATGTAAATTCCTTCTTGGGAAATGAAGAAAATTACAAACAACTTGTGGGTATGTATAAACATTGTGGAGTAGCTTAGTAAATGATAATATGTATGCTACAATTTTCGAGAAAAGCCAAATTGTTAAAAGCAGGCTTTCTCTATAAAAATTTAAAATTGATGTAATCTTATGTCGCATGTATGTAAAAAAACAGAAATTGAAAAGGACGATAAGCTTCTTGCTCAGGCACTGCAGTCTAGAAGTCTGCAAATGGAAAGAGAGAGAGGAAGTAGACAACATCTTATCCTTGTAGCATCTCTTCTTGATCGTATACCTAACCTTGCTGGCCTGGCACGGACTTGTGAGGTGTGTGATGGGGACTCTAATGAGCCATTTATTCCATTTTGTGCTCCTTGTATTATGTGTTTGCAGAATTTCTCAGCTCAATTTGTCTTGCATCATTATACTTACCAGGTATTTAAGGCATCATGTTTGGCTGTTGCGGATGCGAACATAATGCATGACAAACAGTTCCAACTGATCAGGTTTGTTTATAATTTGGTATTAACTTTTAATTGATAAATTAAAACAATAAAAGTGCACGTGCACACACAATTAAAACATAATGATAAATTAAAAATTCCAAACAAAGTTGTGGTCACTTGGTGGTCCCCAATGTGTGGTACATGTATGCATTTGTGACACACAATATTACCTTGCAAAACAATTTACAAATAACTGTGGTGGTCACTTGGTGGCACAACATAGGGATTTCTGGTGAGCAATAAATTGGTTATTTCTTCGACTTTGATTTATTTCTCAGTATGATTATGGTTATTGACGAAAAACTCTTTCCACTTTGAAATTGTTTGTATATGTTGATTGTTTGTTTCCATCCTCAGTCACAACCTTTAAATCGAATCCAATGACTGAGTAATTCCAACCAGTAAAATACTTTAATGGGATTTGAACCATGTTTGAGTGTTAACAGTTGGATTTTAATACAACTGTTGTTGACCATGGGTTTTCATAGTTACCAGTGATTATGTGATCAATATAATATACATATATGCATGTGTATATGTATTGTCATTTGGGTTTTATTTGTTCACCATTTATGTTATGAAACCCAGCCTGATAACCCTCTCATCTGGTACAAGGCTATTCACGGTGGTATATTTTGATTTATGATTTTTCCATATTATTTTGTATTCTAAAATTTCTGAAGTGAATTTTCAATGTATCTCTTCAGGTCATTTGGTAACATTTTGGTTTATTGTTTTTATTTTTAATTAAAAGTAGAGAGGACAAATGAGAGGATGGTGAGATGAGAAATAATAGATGTGAGGGAAGGAGGAGATTATATATTTTGAGAATGATTGTCATAAAACTAAAAACCAAGAACAATTTTGAATATATTTTTTTTCCAGTTTCTGTTTTGTTTATTTTTCATCATTTCTCCCTGAATTCTTCCTTGCATCTTTCACTTCTCCCTCCTTTTCTCTCCCTTCTTTGTCCCATATATTCTCTCTATCTTCTTAACTAACACAAATGTTATCAAATTGGCCCTTAGTAAATTAGTCACATGTTTTTCATCTTTTTTTCTTCCTCAGTGTGACTGCGGAGAAGTGGGTTCCTATCATCGAAGTCCCAGTGGATAGTTTGAAGGCTTTCCTTGAGAGAAAGAAACGAGAAGGCTTCTCAATTTTGGGATTGGAGCAAACTGCAAATAGCATGCCTCTTGACCAGTATACCTTTCCTAAAAAGACGGTATGTTACTCTGTCAATGTGGTCTTCCATTTTAATTTGCGGACGGTTAGTGGATAAGGGAAAGTCAGTGGACCATATCACAATAGATTATATATACTGGTTTTATGTACTTGTATATATCATTGCGGTGCTTGCTTGAGAATAACTCCTACCTTTAATTGGGGGAAAAGAAAAAAGGAGAGAAAAGAAGAAAGCTATAGTTGTCAGTACTCAGAAATAAAAGAAAAGAAATGCTGGACTTCAACAAATAACCATAGCATATATTCTTTGCCAAAACCTATTTGGTTTTCCTTTTTATTTTTCTTAAACTTTTGTCAAATGCATTGTATATCAAGGGGAGTGGTAGCCATTCTTTTAATTGGAATTTGAAAATGTGTTCCATTTTCGTCATCAGATATTGTTGCTTTATTTATTTCATCTATTGTGCAGGTACTGGTCCTTGGGCGTGAGAAGGAAGGTATACCAGTTGATATTATCCATATTCTGGATGTTTGCATTGAGATTCCACAGTTGGGAGTTGTTAGATCGCTAAATGTTCACGTCAGCGGTGCCATTGCTCTGTGGGAGTATACTCGACAGCAGAGATCCCGATAGCATTTTGTTTTAAACATCATACATGGTCTTTTGGCTATACACAGCAGTTTTAACAGTCAATTTTCCAGAGTCTGTTGTATCATTGTAGACTGAAATATAGGGGGAGGAGAATGTAGATGTATCATTGCAGAGTCTGTCTGTATCACTTGTCATCCCAATTTTTAGCAATGTAGATGTGGCTACCTAACAGGTTAACCAACTCAAATGTCATTCATTTTAACTTGACCAGCATGAGTTAGAATTTTTCCTTTTCTATTCAACTCTTTTTGGTCTACAGTTATATGCAGCTCAGTCAAATTTTCTTTTATCATGGACCAAAAATTTTCATCTATATTAACTTTGCTTTTTCTCCAGGAACAAAGATAATATTCGGGTTAAAAGAAGAGAATTCATGAGCATAGAAAGCCCATTCTCTAGCTTCTTTACAAACAAAAAAAATCTTCATTGTGAAAAATCACGAGTTATAGCTTCACTTTCTCTTTGGTGGTGCAGTGAACAACTTGAAAAAAAATCCCTGTTTCTTTTGCACCTGTAAGGATTTGAGTTAAGATTAAACTTCCAAAATATATAGGTTGTCTTAAAAACCAAAGAAATAGTGGATTAGATCACATAAATTCCAGCTCTTGATCATTTTACCTTTAAGCTTTTGATAGCATCTTTTATTTTATTGCTGGTAGTACCATTGTGCTTCTTTCTTCTTGTCTTCCCCTCTTTCTTAGCTTGGAAACTGGTAAAAATTCCAAAAATGCTGGGAACTTTCCAGTTTCCAAAGCAGGAGGGAGTTGTTCTTGCATTCTTTGGCTTTCTTTGGACACCGACAATCTAACTACTAACACTTTATCAGACAATGTATTACATAATAACCCCGCCTTATATATTAATTATTCAAATACTAACAATTTAAAAGTCCTCCTCCTTTTGAGTTTGGACCATAAAAAAAGGCATTTGTCTCCTCAGTACTTTAAGTTATCTCTTTGTATTAAAAAAAACAAAAAACAAAAACGTTACCAAACATAATCATTCAACTAAGAATTGAACCGACTGCAAGATGATATTTATAAAGTTAATTGTTTCAGTTTCTGAAACTAAATTACTTCCAAGAAATTTGTCCAGGGTCTAGAGAGCACTAGTTAATTGTAACAGAGAAAATATGAGGGTACCTGGGAATGAGGTTGTTGGTTTTGCTTTGGAAAGAAAGGTGTGGATGCTGATCTAGCAGATTGGCGAAGGCGTTGAGAGTACTGAAGGAGCTCAGCTCTTCTACTAATGTACCCTCCTCCTTTACCACCACCACCACCACCACCTTGCCTATAATGAATAACCTCTCGCTTGATGGTGTGGTGAATATGATGGTGCTGCTGCTGCTGCTGATGATTCGATAATGCTCTCTTCTTTGGCTTCTCTACATACACAGTCACCACCACACCTTTATTTTTGCAGCTTGTTTCCTGAAACTCAACTCATCAATGGTTACTTCCATGTCAAGCATATATGCTTTGTGCGCATGCTGATCAGTGTGTCAATAAGCAAATATATTGTTACCTTTTTGGTTGGCATGTTGAGAGAGAGAGAGAGGTTTATTACTTATGGTTAAGAGGGATATTGTATGGAAGGGCTAATTGAGAGTGCCTTTAAAATCACTTTCAGATAGCTAAATCCAACGTAGCATTTGACTGAAATAAGTAAAATTGTTTTGTAGGATTACACAAGTGTTGTTTTAAAGAAAAAAATATTTAGTATTTCTCAAAAAGCACTAATTTTTTATGTATTTCTAATAAAAACGCTACTAACTCCAAACAAACCCTAAGATAAGTATGTAGGAATAAAATGTACTGATGATGCTGGCAAAGACGATGTGAGGCCAAACAGAGAAGGGCAACATGAATTCCTATGCCTTTGGTTGGAACGAAACAAGACTCATTGTAAATATATTAAACAAAGGCCCAATGTAGGGACAAGAATGTCAAAGTCCTTCTTGCATGCTTTGCCGTCCAAAATTACATCACATGCGTATATTTTATTAATTTGTACCCAAACAAAACTACAAAGTTTAGAACATTACCTTGTAGTTTTGTGCTCTATGCTGATGTCAAACTTTAGTTGAAATGACTAGAAATTTTATTTGAGTAATGCTGGAGTATCATATTTTCTTTCTAATCAAAATAAGATTCACTTACTAAAATGAATGAAAATAGGAATATTACATTTTTTGTACCACATGTACACCTCATCTTTAAAAGTGAAGCACACCTATACAAATAGTTTCACCTCTATTAAAGAACTAGTACACACACAAATAGTTTCACATCTATTAAAGAACTAGTACACATATAATACCCAAAAATATGGTACTTCTAGCATTTTTTTATTTTAGTTTGTCATGAACTATTTTTTATATTTTTCTATCTCTTCAAAGTTCAAATATAGAAGTGTGCTTGTGAAATATATTGAAGTATATAAGAATGATTTGAACATGATTTGTACTCTACAATGATTTTGGACCTTCCTAACTTTAGTGACACTCCTATTTAGCTTCTTTGTACTCTACAATGTGAGTTTATAAGAATCGTAAAATTCCAAGTTTGGGGTGCTAGAAGCTAAATTGAGACGGCTAATGACTAATATTACCCAATTTTATTTTATATTATAGGTTTGATAATTTTGAATGATCAAGATTATATATTAGAGATTGAGGTTTTGTTTATGTATGATCCTTGGAATTTGGATGCGTTTGGATGGAGAAAAAAAAAACTTGGAATTTGGATAAATTAAATTTAGTATTTAAGAAATTACATGTTCTAATTTTCTTATTTGATTCCATAAACACAGAATTTTATAAATTGGACATGAAAAAAAACTTGGGATTTGAAGTTTTGAACACTATTCATTCTAACTTTAAATTCCACCTAAATTGATGTCATTTCAATTTTTAGAAAAGAAAAATAAATTATGTCTACTCATCACCTTACTAATCAATCACACCACCGCCGCTGCCACCACCACCAACGAACTGGAAGTTTTTTCAAGTTCAAAGCCCCTCCTAGCTTGTGCATTTTGGTTATTCATCTCGTCAACCTTTTAATTTTGAAGACCATGAAAACAAAGCTCAGAGAAACACATGAGAACATGAAATATTTCTGAAATCTTTAAAGTGTTTAAATAAATAAATAAAATGGAAAATAAATCATGGAATGCTAAAAAGAAGTGTATTTACTTTCTTCAGCAACATAGCGACGGACTCTTAAATCACTTACCAATTGAAATGAAAAGGTTGATTGGAAGATTGATGAATGCAAAAGATATTTAAGAGATGCCCCATTATCAGTTTTTGTTATTATTTAGCTTCATCGTGGTCTTGGAGATAATGAAAACAAAAGCTGAACTTTCCGGCTCCTAACTCCAATGGTATATACAGTACTTATCCCATGATAATTAATGGTCTTTGAATTCCAACCTTAAGTGCATGTGAGAGTACGTGTTCGTTACAAACAAAATTCAAAATAGTAAATTTTTAATGTCTAATTCACAACCAGTGTTGAGATAATGTATTTTGTAACAGCAATCTTTTATTTTTGGTCGAATTATATAAACTTACCATTTTCTAGCAATCCTAACTTTGAAGGTAACATAGTTCCACAAAGTTTAATGAAGGTAACTGCTCGACTATAACCCATTATTATGCAGTAGGTCAAATGAATTTTATAGGGAGGTGTCCTCAACTTAACTGGGATTTTAATGAATTTAAAAGAGTTTGCATATTTCATATATTTTATAAAATTCATTAGAATTGAAGAGAAATTGACTGAAACTTTCATGGCATTTGTTATTTGAATACAATCCATCCAAATCTACCAAAATTCACCACTTAATGAATTCTATGAGTTTTTTTCATAACACATGAATTTCTAAAATTTGGATCAGAAGCATCTAGATTTTTATAAAATCTATTAAAATTCTAATTGAGAACACCTAAATTTTGTTGGACTTTTAAAATCTATTAAAATATGAGTCGGGAACACCCACCTAAAACTCGACAACCTTTCATAAGAATTGTTCCATAATTCTCTATCACTTTGCAATGCCCCTCATTTCTAAGGGCCTTTAGTAGATTAATTACAAGTCTAGTTAATTATCTCCCAACTGCCTTTGTTTAATTAAGGAGGGGAATTTCTCTCATTCTTACGTAATAAAAGTTGAAGCATACACGTACTCACTGCCATAGTTTGACTTCCAATTATTTTCAAGAAAAAGAGTTGACTCCCATCTATTTGTCTACACAAGTTATAGCACACACGATTTTTTAATGGGAAAAAACGTACCAAGAGAACACAAGTGATTTTTTAATAGAAAAAATGTAACTAAATAAGCACAATTTTTTAATTAAAAAAATCTAATCAAGAAAATAGAAGTCTTAAAAGTCACACAAAGCATACCTTAATCTTTACACAGCCAAAGGAAGAGTCATGTTTGGCTCTGATATAATGTCAAAGTGTAATCCTAACTCAACTCAAATACATGCTTAAGAAGTGAAAACCGACTGTAGTACGGGTGATGTAGGATATTTAAGACCCTTGGCACCACAATAATGCTCCACTTCCCTTTAGTTTACACCTCTTGCAATGAAACTAAAGGCTTGGATGAATTAGGCCCATTGAATGGTCATAGGCATAAGAGATAAAGACAAATCCTACAACTGTGAGAGTCATATCCTAGTAAACTTATCTGTCACTGTCTACCTTTCAAGACCATCCTCGTCAGACACTTAAAAAACTGTATTGTCAGTCTCATAAGCCTCATAATGCCAATTTCCAAGAATGGATATATCCAACTATATATATATTAATATTTCTTGGGTTGCTTTCAGTTTCTGGGTTTTCACTGTTTCACTTATTTCATTTTCAGGCAGCTATGAATGCTCTTGCAGCCACCAACCGCAACTTTCGCCATGCAGCTCGCATTCTTGGGCTAGATTCTAAGCTTGAGAAAAGCCTTTTGATTCCCTTTAGAGAAATCAAAGTAATTGTCATTTGCTCATTCCATAAATTATTCTTTAATTTTCCTTCATTTTTTATTTTCTTTTGTTGGGTTTTTATGCTTTTGATTTTGCAGGTCGAGTGTACTATTCCAAAAGACGATGGCACTCTGGCTTCCTATGTTGGATTTAGAATCCAACATGACAATGCTCGTGGGCCAATGAAAGGAGGAATTCGTTACCATCCTGAGGTTATATGTCTTAGTTATTACTTTCTTTCATTTTTTTATCTTCTTGGTATTGTATGCTAATGTTGATATCTCCCATGAATATGCAAGTTGGTTTGGGGTTATAATTTCTGGTCTGACTAATTGAATTCCTAGTCTAAAACAGTGTAGCAATTTAATGGTTCAACTTGATTAAGAATATTTGTTTTATAAGTGGATTCATACTGTTTGAGTTTATGCATGATCAAGTAAAAGTGCAGGGTAAGACTATCTCTGTTTATATTAGGATTCCAATATATGGTTTTGATTGCAGATCAAATTTTATTCATCCAATTTTGCACCTCCTGGTAATTTTGTGATTAGTCAACCTTGATGACAATATGTTCTCAATTATTGTGAGATTTGTTTTTTTTTTTTTCGACTGAATTANGACTGAATTATTGGGAGAGTTTGTATTGGAATTTTGGTTCCAATATCATTGTCAGCCTTATTTTCACATTTTGTTATGCCAAACCCTTGTTAAGCTTGACATATTTGATTAACATAAAAGATCTTCTTATCAATGAGTTTGGCCCCTATCTTCATAATTGGAAAACTGCTTGGTTTCTTCTCAGTTCGACTCATTTATGCAAGCTTTTTCTTAATGTGGAATAGGAATTTAATTTTCTTATTTCTCAAAATTAAGGTATTTTCTCCAAATTACTATTGGCTTCTTTTTGCTGGACAGTACACATTAAACTGCTTGATAAACAACAATTGTATAGCATGACATTGTTTTATTGTAGATGAGCACTGATTAATTGGCTATAAGTGCCTTTCGTAACAGTTTTAACTGTATTTGTATAATGTAAATTCCAAACTTTGTTGTTAATTTGTGCATGCTTGTAAGATCAATGTAGTACATCTTGGGTTGTCGTCTTGTGGTTTTTTTATTTGTAATAAGTAAACTTTTCTCTTTTCTGTTTTTCCTATTCCACTAAGGTATTAACTTTATTTGTATAATGTGAAGTCCAAACTTTGTTGTTATTCTGTTCATGCTTGTAAGATCAATGTAGTACGTCTTGGTTTGTCGCCTTGTGATTTTATTATGTGTAATAAGGAAAGCTTCTCTTTTCTGTTTTCCTTTTCAGCTGTATCAATATGAAAACATAGATTACTCATTTCCCTTCTAAGTTGGCCCACACTATAAATCTATTAAAACTTTTAAGACTAAACTTCATAGTACTGATATGCAACATTGGGAAGGGGAATCTGAGTGATATAGGGAGTGCTGGATATATTACCTAGACCGTGCCAATGGTGAAGTCCACTTATAGCAGAAATCCATGTAGTTTGTATTAACTGCTACATTCACTCCAAGCATGAATTGGCCAAGTAAAATTATATGTACAAAGATGTGCCTACCAAGTGCTACTGCTATTGGTCTTACTTACCCACCAAAAAAAGAAGTGCTACTGCTAGCTGTTACTACAATAAGAACTTGAAACATAATCTGTATTTAAAAGGTTTCTATGTACGGCCTCAAACTCACATATGCAGAACACTATACTAGTTTTATTGTGAGGCAAAATGCTTAACTAGCTATAAATGCCTGCATTAAACTACGTAGTATTAATTCTTCTATAGTTAATTCTTCATGCATACAGATTGCCATTCAATCAACCAGATTCGTTCTATAGCAGTTCTATTGCTTGCTATATTTTTCCTTTTTAAATAATTGGAAAGATTCCTGGTTTATATAGAACTCTCAATCTTCATAAGGATTGCCTATATTGTGCACCCAAATTTGACCCACTATGGAAATTAATGACACTAAGAGTTGGCATGACTTCCCTTGCGGAAACCTCAATTTGGTTTTGAGTATAGATTATTACCTGTGAATCCTCTCATAGATTTGTATGATAAATATCCACCTAAATAAAAGCTTTCTTACTATGCATCAAGTACTGAACTATCAAAATGCAATGGTGCAAGGTTGATCCAGATGAAGTGAATGCTCTAGCTCAACTAATGACATGGAAGACAGCTGTAGTAAATATTCCTTATGGTGGAGCTAAGGGTGGGATTGGCTGCAACCCAAGGGACCTGAGTATCAGTGAGTTGGAACGTTTAACTCGTGTCTTCACTCAGAGGATCCATGACCTCATTGGAATTCACAGGGATGTTCCTGCCCCAGACATGGGAACTAATGCACAGGTATCCTGTTTCCAGTGAAGCTGAATTGAGAATATAGCCTTTTTTGGATGGAAATGGTGAATATATTATTGGTGTCATATACAATTTCCTAATTATCAAATCAAAGTTTACAGACAATGGCTTGGATTCTTGATGAGTACTCAAAGTTTCATGGGCATTCACCTGCAGTTGTGACAGGAAAACCTATTGTAAGTATGCACACACAGATGAGAGTTATAATTGTGTCCACTGAAACACAATTAAATGATCCATGATTCTAAGAGAAACTATAATTTTATTTTTTCTGTTCATGCTGCGAATTAGGATCTTGGGGGATCACTTGGAAGGGAGTCTGCAACTGGGCTTGGGGTGGTTTTTGCAACAGAGGCTTTACTTGCTGAATATGGGAAGTCAATTTCTGGTATGAAGTTTGTTATACAGGTATTTCTTCCATCACAATCAAACCTTCTTTTTCCTGGGGGCCAATGTGTGATAACAGAAATATGTGTTCTGCTTCTAACCATTTAGTACATTGTTTTGCAATTTTTTCGACACATTTTAGGGGTTTGGAAATGTGGGCTCATGGGCAGCCAAGTTGATCCATGATAGAGGGGGTAAGGTCGTTGCTGTAAGTGACATCACAGGTGCAGTTAGAAACCCAAATGGAATTGATATCCCAGCTCTGCTGGAACATAAAGAGAGCAATGCAACTTTGAAGGAATTCCAAGGCGGAGACACTATGGACCCAAATGACTTGCTTGTTCATGAATGCGATGTTCTCATTCCATGTGCCTTAGGAGGGGTTATTAACAAGTATGTATTCTGCTTCATTAAGAACATCATAAAATGATATGTCTCTGTCAGAATACTAAGCATGACATAATGACAAGACTATGAAAGTGGTCTCTTATAATAAACATATCAGAAATTTCTGTCAAAGGTTCCACTTGTGATGGACATGGAATTGATAATTGTATATCTTTTTCCTTTTTCCCAATGTTGTTTCTTTTATCCTTTCCTGTTGTTGGTCTTAGTTTTATTCAAATTTTGTATTGAAGGGAAAATGCTGCTGATGTGAAGGCAAAATTCATAATAGAAGCTGCAAATCATCCCACTGACCCTGAAGCAGATGAGGTAAAAAGACAGCTGCACTTTTTTGAACTTAAACAAGCTTACTGGTTGCTACATTCGCATACTTAGATATAACATTCTTCTTCCGCAGATTTTGTCCAAGAAAGGAGTTGTTATTCTCCCTGACATATATGCAAATGCTGGTGGTGTGACAGTGAGCTACTTTGAGTGGGTTCAGGTAAAATACATAGCTTAAGGAATGCCCTTCCAGATTCAAAAAAGAAAAACTAACTATTTATTTCCTATCATTTAAGCCCTATATGACCTCATTGCAATTTGAGATGCTGTATATGCCTTTGTATATATCCATATTATCTGAGTCAATGTTGCTTATGATCCTCCCATCTCTGTTGTGTAGAATATTCAAGGTTTTATGTGGGAAGAAGAGAAAGTGAACTGCGAGCTTAAAAAGTACATGCAGAAAGCTTTCCGTGACATCAAGGGAATGTGTCAAACTCATGACTGTAATTTGCGAATGGGAGCTTTTACCCTTGGGGTGAACCGGGTTGCACGCGCCACCCTTTTGAGGGGCTGGGAAGCATGAGCCAACTCACTTTTCCTGTTTTTTTCAATCATGCATGCAATGGGAAATGAGTGTGGGTTTGAGGGGGTTGTCATTTTAAGATCAGATATACAAAGGAGTAAACTAGAGATGCACTAACCTGAGGTTTAAAGAAATAAAAGTACTCAGTTATTTACGTTCAGATTTTTTTGTCCTTTCCAACATATTGGTCATTAGCCACAACTGAATCCCATCAAGCACTTTGATATCTGGCCATATAAATATGAAGTTAGGTTTTCCATTTGTTTTCTGACAGTGACATGCGAAATTTATATGATATGCTAGTAATGGACGAAATTTTCTTTTAAGTAATTTCTTGGCTTTACTATCCCCTTATGGAAACTGGTCCATAATTTAAGTCAGCATCAGCAACGTGACTGGCTTTCAAGTATACAAACGATATCAGGATCATTATTAGGTGTATGCATGGGCCTATACCCCAAGGGCTTGACTGAGTTCATTATTTGGTGTAGGCATGGACCAACAAGACTTCACAGGCCTTAAAATAAGAAAGAACAAATTTATAAAAAGGAAGGAAACGTATAATTATAGAAATTTTCATGCTAGAAGAAATCCTTGCTATATGTAGTGTTGGGTAATTATACTCGGTTTCATACGTGGCACAGCATTTATAAGTAAAAACGTATGACACAGCATTTACCTGTACTTACAAGTAACGTTTGAGGTATCGGTTGGAGATGCTCTAACCAATGTTGAACACCATTCTCACACTTTGTGGTTTGCATCAAGTCACGAACACTAGACCCATAAACAAGACTGACTAGTAAACTTCTAAGATTATGAACAATTTGTCTAGTTGACAGTTACTGATGGGGTCATGGAAGCTAGCTAAGGTAGCCCTATTAAGAGATCTTCCACTGTTCCAAGTTAACAAGGAAAATAAATCCACAGAAAATTTCACATGTAATCTCACTCAATGGTTGAAAATAGAATCTTCAGTTTCCACTAGCACATAGAAATTACAGTAGCACAAGGAAGAAAGAAGAAAACAAGTTAAATAACCCTACATTCAAAAGGCCAAGATCAAGATCAACAATTCAACTACTGTTTCTTGGAACTGACAGGGGTCTCATCCTGCCATGTTGCTTGCCATTGCTTGTCATAAAACGTTGTCTCGTCCAGCAGCTTCTTTAGGTTATCAACATCTTCATTCTTGCGGATCAGAAGCACTCCTGCCACAGCTATGAACAATAATGTTTTGCAGAAGAAATTCCCCATTTGGTCAACTAGACCTACTCCAGTCAAGCTATCAACGAAATAAGCCATGAAAAAACCTATCATAGCAGCACGACCTGCATAAAACTCGTAAAAGAGCACAAAATCAATTAGTTTGAGACACATTTTCTTTTCCATGATTTATGTTTCAAACTTTCAATTAACACAAGTGGATCTGAACAAACCATTGAGTAGTTCAGCTTCAGGTAAATGGTATCTCTTTATCCATGCCCACCAAGGTACAATGGAGGTGTCAAAAACTACAGGGTAATCATTTCTGGATGATTCTGGGTTATCCTGAAGCCATTTTCTCCTCCTAGCCTCTGAAAATGATATGCAAGGTGGTACATTAGAAATCAAGTAATTCCTGAATTATCAGGAAGGATAACAAGTAATTGTCAAAGACAAAATTATAGTTGAATGCTAACTTCATCTGGTTCTCTCTATTCTGTAAAACAAATTTTTTACAAAAAGCACAACGTTGTTTAGCTAAATACAAGGATGCACAAAGATGTTTTCCCCGTGGATTCTATTTCAGGCAGCAATTGATACTCTAGTACGTCATGCCCAAAAAGAATCAAAGAGTTGGATAGATGATATTTCTCTAATATATAATAAGAATACAGAAAAAGTACGAAATTCACACTGGGGATGATACTCTAGTAGACCATTGTTAGTATTAAAAATTGCAGTTAGTAGAATAGACTCACAACTTGCTCTGGGATGCTCTAGGAACTCGGACATGATTAAATGCACACTCGAGTGATTACCGATTAGACCTCCACGAGACACTTATTTCTTTTTTCTTTTGTAGAGTAAGTCTTGAAAAGAGCAAGGGCCAATGGAGCCTAAATATATTTATTACTTGAGGAACAGGGGAAGAGTACATTCTAATGTTGCACAATGAGCAGAGAACCAACAAAGAAGACCAATGCCAACATGAAACATTTAAAATAAAAATAAAGCCTCATCAAATACAATCTGCCCTTTAGTTTGAGGATCAAAGGAAGCTGGTCTGAATACAATCCCAAATTTATTGTATTTCTTTGTTGGAGGGGAGGTAAATAGCTAGCTCACCATAAACAACAACATTTTTCTTAGCACCCACAATTAGTGGACATGCCAAGTTATTTCAATCCTCGAATTATCCCTACAAGGTGAAATAGCTTCAAAATGTTAATGTGAAGACACCTCCATGTTCCAATGGTGCAGCCACTTCAGGAAATCTGTAGATACAGAGCCACCTAAAGGGCCAAACTCATAACATAAAAGAGATGCCTTCACCCAAATTGCCATTGTTCAATTCAAAGACTCAGATAACACATATCAATACCACTCTATAAAGAGCCATATGTAAATAAATAGTAATCAAGACCTTAAATACAGCAATAAAAGGTGGGATAATCTCACTTGTTGATGTTACATAATGTGCATTTTTACCAGTTGCTCACCGACAACAATCAACACACTGACATGCATTTGAATTATTGAAATAATAGACAAGAAACCCAAAATGTCTCAAGGCTACACTATGGGAAAGTCAATTTGGGTTCCTGGAAACCTAATAAAAATCTATTCATCCAAGTTCCAAGACTTTTGGAAAAAATAAAAAAGGGAGTAATTTGTTCTGAAATCAACATGCATGTTCATAAATCAAATTAAACCATTTGGGTCTTACACTTCCAGCAGATGTTCCCATTCTACACAAACATTCCCAGTTGTGCATAATCATGCTTCTCCCACACCCAATACTTCTCAACTACTTATCAAAGGAGCAAGGAAAGAGACAAAAAATTGAACTTTTAATTTCAAGTTCAACAAGTTATTCTCAGTATTGATAAATAAGAAATTAAAAATGAATATAAAATGAGAAATCATCTCTACCAAATCAAGCACAGCAGCATTAGAACTAAACAAAAAGTAAAGAGAACTAAACAAATTATAGACCAAAAAGAAAGAATCCCAGAACCCTCACCAGCATCAATAACAGCATCCCAGTCAGTTTTTCCACCTTTCTCAAACTGCTTCAAGTCCCAGGTCCCATTAACCCATCTGGTGTCCTCAAACAAACTGACAACCTTCACCTCCTCAGCTGGTCCAGCTGACCCATTAGTCCCAACAGAGCTCTCACTCTTCTTTACAACAGGCTCAGGGGTTTCAGGGACCTTGGGCTCTGCTTTGGGCTCCACTGCAGTGGCAGCAGCTGAGCCGAGAGCTCCTGCCCCATTTTCAGCTGACGCATTGGTGGTGAAGAGAGGGCTCTTGGGTCTGATAGAGAGATAAGGCTTGTGGGTTAGTTGGGGTTTGAGGAATGAAGAGGGAGAGAGGGTTGGGACATGGGTTGCAGGAGAAAACAAGGCCATGGAAATGGACATTGTTTGATTGCAGCAAAAGGGAGGGGTGTCAATCAGAACATGGTGCCTTTCTTGGGCTATGGCTATCCTCACTCAGCCTTAGAAATCAGAATTTGCCAAAGGGAGGAACTTGGATCCTGCGGTCCTCAGTACCTGTTTCTGCCGTGGGCCAATTAAATGAAGCCACGTGTTACAGAACATTTTTAAAGCATGCAGCCAATTTACTAACGAACCCCTCCCACTAGCTCAAATTCATTTTTGCTCACCCTCTTTAAAAGAGATGACTCGTCACTTTCTAATAAAACTTAACAAGTGACATTTTTAACTTTCTAATTAATTATAATTTAAATATTTATATTATATTATTTCATGAGTACTTTATTAATAAGCTAGAACTTATTATATTTTTTAGTTATAAATTCAAACTTTAAATTTATTTATTTTTAAGCAACAAAAATATAGTTCTTTATTAATAAGCTACAAAATATATTTTTAAGCACAAAAAAATAAATAAAAATTTCAGCTATAAAAATAAAAAACAAAAAACAAAAAATTCGTAAGAAAAAAAATTAAGTAAAGTGTAATTCTATGAAATGAAAAAGTGTAACTCTTAACATATGACGTTAGAATAAAAAATTAAATCAAAGTGTAACTCAACAATAACTCAAAATTAAATTTTAACTCAATAAGAATTACACTTTAAAAATGAAAAAATTACACTTTAAAAATGAAAAAATTACATTTTAAATCTTGATAGTATGAGTAACACTTTCTAAATGAGTTACACTTTTATTTTATGTATTATAACAAACATCTCAAATTTTAATGGTAATGTAATGTTTTATGGGACCTTGATCTTTGTATAACACATTTTCTTTTTGTCGCTATGTATAGTTCTAGTTTTATCAAAAACCCAAATATACCCATTCTTTTCTTATTGAAATTGAATGATGAATTTAAAATTTCAATCCTAATTTTATGTTTTTAATATTTTATAAAAGGGAAAAGGCTTTTGACCTCTAGCTCTGGACCACCAGGTTGGTATCCAACTATGAGCTATGGGATTGCAACACATCCTTACGAGCTGAGTCATGATTTCATAAAGATGGAGCAATTTGTTGTCCAACACGTCATCTTCATTTCCGCACATCGCATACGTTTTTATAGTTTTTCCATTAAATGCTCCGTTTGTTAAACACTTATTAATTAAGAAAAAAAACTCATTGTACAACAAATAACAAAAACATAGTCTGAAGCTAACAATAATAAAAATGATGGCTTAAAACTAACTGCAGAGATTAATTGTGGTTTAAGAGTAATTTATCCTTATTTCATTTGTTAAGTTTTTATTGAAATATAATGGGAAGTTTTTGTGCCTTGTAGGCTTGTATTTAGGCTGTAGCTTTGTTATTAAAATAGTAGTGGCAAGTATTTATTCATTATCAAAATGAGGTGGACACAGTACGGATAGTAGTATGATGATAACATGGACGTTCGCATTCAGCTGCTATTTTGTTTTAGGGTTAATTTTAATTTATAGGAATTTTCACTTTGCCCTCAAACCAATTATTTTTACATTTTATCTCTCAAATTATATTCCAACAAACTGTCAAACGTATAAACCCTTTCTGTTAACAAAACAGTCAAATGGGTTGTTATTTTTGTACACGTAGTCTTTCCTCATATGAGAATATCATTTATTTTAGCCTTTTTAGGAAACTTACATTAAATATACCAAATAAATTAACTTTTTACCATTCCAATTTCCACCCATTCTTACATTTTTGTCTCTTTAGCCAAAAGTGGTCTTATTCTTTCTCTTTCTACCGCTTTCTCTCTGTGTCTCTGCAGAC
Organism: Purshia tridentata; assembly: GCA_003254885.1. Taxonomy (NCBI): domain Eukaryota; kingdom Viridiplantae; phylum Streptophyta; class Magnoliopsida; order Rosales; family Rosaceae; genus Purshia; species Purshia tridentata. The sequence goes on from QANT01006476.1 coordinate 70,586, forward strand.
AAAGCCATACATTTGTCGTCTTCTTCATTCTCTTTCTGGTGATTTTCTGCCGCTTTCTCTCTCTTTCTGGGGACAAAGCCATCGAAGCTTTTGCTGGATTTCTTTCTGAAGCTACCAAGTAGTAGAAAACTTCTTTCCATCTATGCTTATACTATACATCTACATAAGAAATTAATTCAACATATATAAATAATAAAACCAAATAAATTAATTAATATATTACCATCAAAAACCAATTAAATTAAAGTACGTAATAATAAAGCAAATAGTTTCTCAATTTTGAACATCTATACTAGATATGGGGTCCCAACTAACTCTGATTTAGTGCTTGTTGTTCCAAATTTAAGATCTCAATCTCAGTTTGTTGGTTCAGATATGAGTTTTTAATTTTTTAATGGTCGATGACAAATGGTTCGACACAATACATGATCAATAAATGATTTAGTCGACACATAATTAACACATATTTGACCATTAATCAATATATGATTAATAAATTGACACAAATTGTGCTACATCCACTTTAGATGTTGTTGTAGCCAATTCATTATATTCATCATATTCTATTTTTAAAAATTTTTGTTAAATTTAATTTTTGATCGACATAGCATTGATATTATCAACCACATGGCGATGTAAGTCATAAAGAGTGTTTTGTCCAAAAATGGACCAAAGAGACAAAAATGTAAGAATGGCTTGAGATGAGCTAAAAAGGTAATAGCTTGATTTAAATGGTACATACAGTTAAATTTCTTTTTATTTTACGAGTTGAGTCTTTTATACGAAAGATTATAGTATTGGGGTGAAATGTCAAAAAATTTTAGTTGGGAGGGTAAAGTAAACATATTATAATATGAGTAGACGGTTTATTATATTTATAAGATATAGAGTTAATAATGTTCATATATATTATATAAAATAGAGTAAGTAATTACTCAAGATATGTTCTTTCAACCTAAAAAAAAAAAAAACTATGTGTAATTAACTAGACCAAATGATTAATAACCATATCTGTGTAATCTCACATATGATGGAATGGAAGAGAGTAAAAGGACAAATTTACAGTAGGAATGCATATTTACTCCTGCAATCTTGACTTCATAAATTTACCAAACTTTTGGCACATGTTGCGCATATGTCCACTAAAATTTATATTATGTGATTTTTTATATATTTTTATTTTTTGATAAATTATCACCACTCTCTTCATCTTTTAAAGTAGTAGGGTGTTTTTTATTTTTAAAATTTTATTTTAATTTTTACATTTTACAATTATATCCTTATTTATTAAGTTGAATAAAGAATATTTATGAGAATTTAAAATTTGGTAAAGCCTGTAACATCAAAAGTGTCTCCTAACTTTATAATAGTAAAAATATCAAAATCATTTGATGAAATCGATGAGATTGAGAAATAATTAACTTTTTTTTATAGAATCATCATCGATATACACAGTTTTGTTTTATTTATTTATTTTTTTCCCTCGTTTCAATTCAATTTCAAAAGAAATACAATTAAAAA